>JAPEVW010000172.1:135476-351527 GCA_027921565.1 Artemia sinica
TCAGAAATTATATCAAATTCTATTCCGTACATACTCAAAATTACTATTTCTAGTAAAATATCTCAATATTTCCGAACATTACCTAAGTATTTCAATTTGTGATTTTGATTACAGCAGCAACCAGCGTATAAACAAACAAAAAATCTATTGGAGGGAAATAGTAGATTCATGTTGAGTAGTCTGTTTGAACTATTAGGCACTTTTTGTCTTAATATAAATGGTAGGTTGATAGGGTATTGTTTTTTCTTTGTTTGATTTATTTAGACTGTACAATCTCTGTCATAATTTTGATTTAGGCCTAGACTTGTTTAGCTTCACCTAGGCTACTCCCTAGGGTAAAAAACCAGTATCCAATTGAGCAAAATTTTAGGACTGTTGGTAAAATTCTAATTTTTACTATCTTGTAATGGGGATAGGTTAGGAAATGAAACTTTCAGGGATTGGTCTACAGGACCTATGTACCAGGAAGGTACTGCCTCCACTCCTCCCTCAAGAGGGGTCTTGAAATTTGCCAGTAAATTTCTACCAAATCATATTATTGACTTAGGTATAAAGTGAATATACCACTCAATGCCTTTTTTTATGCTGATTATGAATATAATAATCATTTCTATTAGAAATGAATTTCAGCCCCCCCCCTATATATGTCAATTCAGGGTATTATTTCTACATTAGGGAGGGTGGGGGAAAATTTCATTTCTGATGTAAATGAGAGGTAAGTTTAAACTTTACCCCCCCCCCCCTAATGTAGAAATATACACCCTTGAATTAGCATATATAGGGGGTGGGGCTGAAATTCATTTCTGATAGAAATGATTATTATATTTGTAATCAGCATAAAAAAGGCATTGAATGGTGTATTCACTTTATTCCTAGGGTAAGACACCCAGTAGTCGGCCACCTGCCTATTCTCAGACAGAATCTTTTATACTATTTTAATAACCAATTTACAATGAGCCATTTGTATGTCCAAGTTTAGGCAGAATTGTCACTTGTTAGTAAATTCAAAATAGGAGGCACTGTACAAGTGAAACTATTTGAATTAGTAACCTACTTGTTCAGAAATTCTTCAGAAATTTTTTGATACAAAAATTAAGTTTCTTAGGTGGTATAATACAGTAATTAGAGTAGTTTAAATGTCAAAAAGTTTTCAAAGTGATTAAAGTGTCCAACTACTGGGTTGTCTTACCCTAGGCCTAACTCAATAATATGATTTGGTAGAATTTTACCAATTTGCCTACATGACAGGTCTATACACATTGAAATTTTGACAAAACAACATTTTACCTTAATTTTCAGTTATCAGTTTCTTTTTTTTGGCATTAGCTCTGAAAATGCAATTTCAGTTATTTGAGCAAAATTTTAAGCCATATCAATGTTGTATGTCCAAAATTTAGGAAATGTATTTTCATATCCTTAAAACCTTATAAGTTGGGATCAAGCAAAGTTGTGAAGCTGAAAACAATTTTGTTGTACTTCATTTAGGCCTAAGCTGAAGATCTATTTTGCAAGGTTCCACTTCTATAACTCACAGATTTTAAAGGTCATCAAAGGTCAGGACCCTTTAGAGAGAGAATGAGTGGAGGTAGGTACTTTCAAAATACCTTCAAGGGACATACTTTAGCCTATAGACCCATCCCTGAAAGTTTCATTTTCCTAACCTAACCCCTTTCTAAGATAGTCAAAAGTAGAATTTTACCAGGCCATTTTTCAATCATCAATTTGCTAAGATCTCACATCTTTTTTTGTTTTTATGCAAACTTCTTTCATCATTCTGCTCTGATCAGTGTTCTGAGAACAATGATGTGTATAGGCCTATCATCAAAGTTCTCTCATCATTGATATTATTGATCTATTGGATAATGGATCAAATACAGACAGATTTTTAAAATTGATGATTTATTTGGTTATATCCCTGCTATTAATATTAGTACTTGTGTTACAAGAACATCATCAAAATGTCTGGATAACATTTTCAAATTATATGTGTGGTAGTCCAAGTGTTCTTATAAGTGATACTTCTCATCATTTTGGTGTATTTGCAAGTTACTCAGTATGTGTTGATAATGAAAAGTCCACAAAGAAGAGTAGTCTCAAGCTGAGGATACTACTTGATAAAGATGCACTTCTGAAATGTAGAAATGAGCTAGTCAATAAGGATTGGATACAGAGTTTTCAGTCTTTACAGATATTGACTCTAAGTTTAGAGTCTTTTGCCAAATAATTAAGTAATCCCTGGAAAAATGCTCTAAGAATATTAAGAAAAATAGAACAAAAAACTTCAAAGAAGCCTTGGATTACTCTGAGTTTATTGAGATTGATAAATAAGAAGAATAATTTGTATGAGAAAAAGGTACATCATCCCTGCACTATAAATGAGCAAATTTATGAGATTTATTGTAATGCCCTAAACAGACTCCTGCAAAGGGCTAGACGAGATTATTATAAAATAGGATTTGAAAAAGCATCTGGAAATCCATCAAAAAGATGGAATGTGATAAGAAGTACTTTAGGACAATCATCTGGAGGAATCCCTCAGGAAATATTCCATAAAGATGGAACCCAGTCTTACAAATCCAGAGGAAATTTGTGAAGAATTTGCTAATCATTTTTTGACAGTTGAATAGAGAGTGAAAGAGTCTATTATAAGCAAACCAGGTGACCCTGCTTTTCAAAAGAACCTTCATAAGGAGATGGAAATGTCTTTAAATCTTCTCCTAGTTCAGGAATCTGAAGTTCAAAAAATTGTTTATGGTATGAAAGGTACCACTTCTGGCTCTGATGTTGTTTCAATTAGAGTATTGAAAATAGGAAAGTAATTGCTCAAACTTTTGTTTCATTGGTTAATCAGTGTCTAAAAGAGGGAGTGTTCCAAGTTGTTTTAAATCAGCAAAAGTGATACCAATGCATAAAGGAGGGAAAACTGGTGATGTTGAAAATTATAGACCAGATTTTGATTTTACCCATTATGTTCTAGGATACTCGAAAAATGCTTTTGGTCAGAATTTATTAGTACCTAGAAGACCAGAGAATATTTACTCCTACACCATTTGGATTCTGTCAAGATCACACTACTGAGCAAGCAAATATATATGTTGACTAAACATTATTAATATGGTATTAGAATAGTGGGATATAAAGTGGCAACTGTATTTTTAGATATTGTAAAGGCTCTTTTGTTTTTACATTCTTTTTTGTCTTGTAGAAAACAATATGTTCAAAGCTGGTAATATAGGTTCTGAGGAAAAATTTTATTGAGTATGGAGTCCCACAGGGTTTGGTACTTGGACCCTTATTATATTTCAATTTTTGTGAATGATCTTCCACAGTCTGTAAGTAAACTGGAAAGAAGAATGAGTAAGATTGTCAAAAAGGAAAGCATAGGCTACAGTGCCTATGTTTGCTGATGATACTTCTTTAGTGATGATTACAAAGTCAGAGAGATTGCTTTTAGAGAGTGCACAAGAAAATGCTAAATGAGGTTTCAAGATGGCTGAGAGTGAATCAGTTAAAGGTGAACCCCTCTAAGAGTAATTTTCTCATATTTTCAAGGACATCAAATTAATTATCTATGGATAACAGCATATAGCATATGAAGATGGTATGATTGCTTGTCAAAAGGCAGCAAAGTATCTTGGCATTATTATAGATGAGACTCTCAGTTTCTGATCCCATATTGAAACTGTATCCTGGATTCTATTGTGTAATTTGAGGATGATTCATAAACTTAAATATATGTTTCCAACTAGTATACTTAGGCTTCTCTATTCTTTGCTAATCCATCCCTGTATTTTGTATTGTTCTTCTGTATACACAGGTACATTTTCTTCAATTGTTAATCCTGTGTAAATTATCCAAAACAAGTCTATTAGAGTTATTATCAGGAAAATTAGAAAGAGAATCAGTTTGGGAAGTCTATAGGGATCTTCAGGATATTGCCAAGCAGCAGGTCTTCAATATTTTTTATATATTAGTGTTTATGTATAGGTACAATATGAAGCAGCTGCTGGAGTGTTTTAATGGTTGGTTTTACAGCTGATGGAATGTACACAACCGAAATACTAGGGGTAAAAATGATTATTATACTCCACCTATAGTGTCTACCAGGTCCAACGTTTTTCTTTTGTTATAAAGGGTATACATTTTATGGAATAATTTGGATAATGATATGAAGGAACACTAGAAAATTTTTGTTGGTTTTAAAGCAAAATTGAAAGAAAAATTATTAATTAAGTATGAATTCTAGTTTTGTTTGTTTTGGAGGTGACTTGACTTAATTTAAATTAAGTTGTAATTGCTTGTTGGTTTGTGAGTGCAACCCCAACAAAATGAATATGGTTTGTAGTTGCTGTCCCTGTAGTATTATTATTATTCTTTATTTATTTTTTTTCTTTCATTCTTATTATAGTGATTTAAATGATGTTATAATGTATGTATTTTTTTTTACCTGTTTCACCCCATGTCAACTGTTTGGCTTTGGGTGAATCATATTGATTTTTGTATTTAAATTTTTTGCTAAAGTTAATTAAATATATCATTAAATTTATCTATATAGCAAAACAGTGGTGCTCTTCATGCTTTTTGCTAACATTAGTGAGCTTAGAACAAAGATGAGTTAAAAAATGATAATCTATGGAGAAAGATGCAAGATCTTAGTGCTAAAAAACGACCCTTATGTAAAACTAAAAAACCCTCACACCTTGTTACCAAGACAAATTGAGAAGAATTCTATATATCAATGAATAGCTAAGAATCTAAGCTAGGCTATGCATTAATATGGTTATTATTAGGATTATTTAAGATCAAACACTTGAAATTATTAATTCAGTTTATGTGTTTTTAGTTTTATTCACATATTAACAGAAAGCTGATTTTCTTCTGATTCCAAAAATGTAACTTTTATAGTCTGATATTTATTCTATAAATCACAAATATTCAACATAATTTTTTCTTTTAATTGCTTGTCAAAACAGAGACCATATTTTTAATCTATGTTGACAAGTTACTGGTGAAAATTTTACCAAGAAGGTGAGACTTTGGTTATTAACCAGTCATTGCATCATGATGTAGTAATATATGGGTGGTCTGAAAACTCATCTCTTCTTTTCTGGAATGCCAAAGAAAAGTGGTCTTTCCCGCAAAGAGGTCATTTATCGTATGTCTAGTGCTCATGAAGCCTAATCTACTGAGAATTGACTAAAAACCAAATGCTTTATTAAAATCATTGCTTAGCTAGAATCAAGGTGAACAAACACACTCACTGCAAATATACTGCTAGGGTAAAAGACCAATTTTCTTTGGCATTCTGAAAAATAGAGATGGCTTTTGGACTACTCCTATTTTACTATAGCATGATGCAATGTGAGGGTAGTAACAAGAGCCCTGCCTTCTTGGTAAAATTTTCACCAATAATTTGTCAGAATATGCTCAAATTAAAAACGTTGTCTCTGTTTTAAGAAGCAATTGTAAAGAAAAAACTATGGTTGACTTTAATATTTATAGATTCAATATTAGGCTGAGCAATAAAAGTTAACATTTTTAAAATCACAAGAAAATCAGCTTTCTGTTAACATGTGAATAAAACTGAAATACTGAAAAGATATATGCATCAAAATTCTAGAAAATTGGTATTTCCAAAAAGAGGTCCTTTTAGCTAAGTCAATAAACTAATAATTTCAAGTGTTTGATCTTAAATAATTTTAATAATAACCATATTGATGCATAACTTAGATTTTTAGCTATTCATTGATATAGACCTATACAATTTTTTTTCAATTCCCCTTTGGTAACAAGGTTTGAGGGTTTTAGCTTTACATAATTTTGCTCAATTGGATACTGGTTTTTCACCCTACTAGCCTTTACTAACAGCTCACCACAGCAACAAATGGCCTGAGGCCAAAGTAGCAATACACACTACTCCATCCCAATCTGTTAAGAGCCTCCCTCTTTACTTGCTCCCAGGAAGTTCCCATTTCCCTTAAGTCTTTCTTTACAACATCCTCCCATCCCAACTATAGACAACATGTTTTCTGTTCAGTCCTAGATGGTTGGCTGAAAAGTACAATCTCTGGTACTCTGTCATCCTTCATCTGCAGGAATGTTGCCCTAGCCATCTCAACCTTTCTCTCTTTATGGCCCTGGAAAGTGGCATTGAAACCATACTTTTTGTGCAGCTTACTGTTTAAAATACAGTCAGCCAGATGGGTATCCAAAACAATCTGTAGAGAATTTATCTGGAAAACATCCAGCAAAACTTCCTCTGTTTTTTGGACTGTCCATGCTTCTGAGCCATATTTGACCACTGTCATCCCTGTAGCTTCCAATATTCTATCAATCAACTGTAGACAAATCAAGGCATGCATCTGGAAAATCAGATCATTTGCCCTCTTCTTTCTGGGTTGGGTTGATAATGTATCCCATCTTTGAATTTTTCTTCTTTTCTCATGATAAATTTGTAGGCTTCTTCTTGGGACAATTCACTTGTAGCTGAATGAGATGTTGCCATACTATGTAATTTTTTTAGTTGCAAAATTATGTTACTATTATAGTAAACTGCATTATTGTAAACACTGCTTATGAATATTAAAAATATAGATGAATATGTAAACCTGTAGATCAGCTAATTAGGTAAGCATATGTGGTATAATCATAGTAGGGTTTATCCAATTCAATAAGTCAGCATAAATTAACGACTATATATGATGTTGAAGGTTTAGATCCATTAACAGTTCAAAAGGATGTATGAAAATATATATTTTCGAAGATTGGGTTAAAGTTTTTACATATGTCAGTGGGTTTGAATTCAGTCCTAGTTTAATTTTCAAATTGAGGAGATGGACTTATTTTCTTTTCCATATTTTACTATTCAATAGTATCTACTCAGGGGTATCTTCTGTGTTCTTACAGTACCTGCAAAATGGGCTACTGGCAACTTCTCTATTTGGCTGCTTAATTTTATGTGAGAAAGAATGGTGGTTGAAGTTAGCTGTATTTGTACACAGGCAATAAAACCAGACTGATTGCATCCTGGTTGGAAAGGGGGATAAATTTGATGGTTTTAATTTAGGTAATATTTTCATTCACAATCTAGTTACATCCCTAATATATTTAGAAGTTTCACTGCTTCCATTTTGCTTTTTGTTCATTGCTCTGCTATTTTGTCTGCTTCTTTATTTCCCTTTATACTCAGATAAATAGGTATATATTGAAATTTAATAAAACAGCCTAATCTTCCATGGCTGTTTAGGTTGTCTTTAATTAGATGTAGGTCTATGTCCAGTGTTCAAAGTTAGGGTTTGTTAGGATATTGAGAGCAGATTTAGAGTCAGAGAATACTACTATATGTTTATTGCTCTGCTTCAGTTTAGTTAGGGCCTCTAAGAGAGGAGGACCAGGAGAGAGAAGAACGAGTGGTACGAAAAACACAAAACCCAATCACCACCATCCAAATTGTATTTACCAAGAGCAAAGGACTTCCAGAACAAATCACACCCATACTTACCGACCTACTGTATCTCCCACCACTCTGTTAGAAACGCTGGTGTAGAAACAGAAAAACACGACCTGCTACAACAATCCATACTTGAGCTTTACCATTTGAACCCACCACCTCCAAGTCTAACTTCAACTCTACCACAAACAGCAAACACTCCTTCATACCTACCAAGTGATAATGAACATCAGTCCTGGATGACGTATTACAAGAAAGTCCCTCCGCCAGCACAGACAAGTAACTGTCACATGGTAAGGACCCAAACCTCTGATCCTGTAAAAAGGAAATCAAGATTAAAGCGGAATCCAGAATATCCCTCTATATTGCTGTTGAACGTCTGGTCAGTAACAAACAAAATCAAGGAACTGGACATCTTAATGCAAGGTAAACAGATTGATGTGGCCTGTCTTACCAAAACTTGGCTTACAAATAGCAGTATACTCAGCCTCGATGGCTACAATGCATACTTATTACCTTGGAAGTCAGCAGACAAAAAAAAAAAGAAAAAATCAGCCATGGTGGAGGAGTTGGTCTTATCTGCTGAAACAATACGCCCAGCCGAATACTCAATCCTCCAATACCCAAATCCCCAGAACTCAAAGTGCTATGGGTCTGGGTAAGACCGCGCTTCCTACCAAGGGGAGTGTCATCCCTAATCTTTGGAGTCGTCTACTACCCACCCAAAGCCCCATTCCGGAAGACTCTAGTCAACCACCTATAATACTCTGCCAACCACTTCTGGAGTAAATATCCCTTTGCTGGTATTGTGGTATGCGGAGACTTCAATGATATTAAGCCTTCCTGGATAGAGTCCAGCCTATCACTGAAACAAGTGGTGAAGTCTCCAACCCACAGCAGTAACCTACTTGACATGGTCTTCACTAACCTCAAACAGTACAACAAAGAGCCAGAAATCACAGCAAGCATTGGCTTAAGTGATCACCTAACAGTGGACCTGGAGACCTACGCATTCATCACAGCAAAAGGTAATTAAACAAACAGTAACCTATCGACTGATCAGGGATGAACAAATCCCCGCCTTCAAGGGAAAGCTAACATTGCAGAACTGGACCCCTATTTACAGACTACCGTCCGCTGAAGACATGATAAATGCCTTCTGCGACCAACTTCAGAAAATGTTTGAAGAGCATTTTCCAGAAAAGAAACGGGTAGTAGGAAATGAAACAAAACCCTGGATCATGCCAGATATAAAAGAGCTTATCCTAAGGCAGGATAACTTGTACAACTCTAACAGAGCAGATTCCAAACAAGTTGCAAAATATAGTGGTGAGAAAGATAAAGTATGCAAGGAAGCAGCATGGCTGCTTGACTGTACAGAAGCTTTTATCTTCTGATTCTAAAAAGTTTCATAGCACAGTTCAGAACATTCTTAGCCAAAAGCAGAAAAACATTGAACTAAGAAACAAAAAAGGGGAGAAACTTACCGCTAACGCAATTAATGACCACTTTGCTACAATCTGTACAAAGTACCCTGGTCTTACATCACTTCCCGACCTTCCAAGCATTACTGAAATCCCTGTCATTGAAGCAGAAACCATCCAGACCACTTTCTTAAAACTGGATGCATCCAAGGCCTCATTTCCTGGAGAACTGCTGATCAAAGCATGCAGCAACAAGCTTGCGGTACCGTTTACTGCTGTAGTAAACCAATGCCTGAGTGAGGGCACCTTCCCGACACGATTCAAAACTGCTGTGGTCATTCTTATACCGAAAAAATCATTCGTCGAATCTGCAAATGACTTAAGACCCATCTCAAAGACATCGATTTTCTCAAAAGTCCTGGAAGGAATTGTCTTCAAATGGCTTTTTGAAGATATTAGTGAAAATCTTGATCCTTGGCAGTACGGCTTTCGTCCAGGTCATAGTACTGTGCATTACCTGATCCGCCTCATCAGAGACATCCTGGAGCATCTGGAGATTGACGGTGCTTATATTGACTGCATCATCGCGGACTTCGTGAAAGCGTTCAACTTACTCAACCACTCAGTTGTTATCGATGAAGCAACTTACCTTGGAGCAAGACAAATTGTCTTGCGAATGGTTGGCAGTTTCCTGACGAACCACAAACAGAAAGTACAACTTCCCAATGGCGAAACGTCAAACATCAGGGAGCTGACCTGCGTTGCAGCAGAAGGGTCGAAGTTAGGCCCTTTAGCCTTCCTTATTGTGATCAACAAACTTTTGTGTGAAATTATGGAACGCTACAAATTCGCTGACGATCTCTCCACCTCCTCCTCAGACTTCTCTCACAGAGCATACAGCCAGACCCAATCCTAACAGTAATGCGAAAAATCGAGGATGAAGCAAACCAAGTGATACTTACACTCAGCCAGGAAAAAACAGTCCTATTTAGGGTTAATTTCCTTAAACGGCCAGTTCCAGACCCGCCATGCGGTGGGCTGAAGGCTGTAAAAACGGTGAAGATCCTGGGTGTCCACCTGGATGCCAATCTGAAATGGAATACCCACGTATCGTCAATCGTCTCGAAGACTGCCTTCCTCCTAAGATCTTTTGCCTACCTTCGCTGCTTTGGGATGAAAACTGAGATCATGGTTGTATGCTACAAATGCTACATTAGACTGCTCACTGAATATGCCTGCCCAGTGTGGCACAGCGCACTGACCATAGATCAAAGCGACAAAATTGAAGGATTGCAGAAAAGGGCCTGCAAAATAATACTGGGGAGTAGTTATGTTGACTATGAGATGAGCCTCAAAGTTCTGAAGTTGGAGTCCCTCAAAGAGAGAAGGCACACACTGGTCATGGACTTTGGTCGAAAAATCCTCAACTCTGAAACACACCGCAATCTACTTCCGGATTTTGAGGCGCGCCAAACTCAACATTCTACGAGGCTCAGAGAAATAACGAAAAACGCAGCAAAGCTGGAACGACCGCCGATCCACTCGTCCGAACGCTACCTGAAGTCATTTGGTCTATACTTCGTAAAACACTACAATGGTGAGGTGACCCAGAAAAATTGTAAATAAATCAAGTTTGAATAATTTAATTTTGTAAGTGTTTTTAAATTGTTGACTTCCGCTGTTATTTTTGTTGGTAACAAGAATATTAAGGGAAAAATAAAGTGAATTCGAATTAAGCCAAATTGATTGCAGCTACTTCAGCTATTAGTATGCTGGTCCCTTCCTTGTGTTTATCCATAATGCATAGGCTGTGCTCTTTTAGAAAGCATCCATTTCCAAATCCTTCTTCACTTTAAGACCCATCAACATATAGTTGAGCATGTCCATTATGTTTCTTTTTTAAGAGATGTTTGAAGTCTTGTATTCCAGTTTTGGATTCAATTGTCCTTTTTTAGGGGAGGAATTCTAGTTTAACCTCTTGAGTTATTGATATTCATGGTGGTTCTTTTGCTATTTTAGTTTTAACATGTTCTAGTTTGATGGGGTATTGTGGCCTTACCATATTTGCTGACATCAGTGGGCAATATTTTGGCTCTAGTTGGCTAGCTCTGGCTTTTGGAAATTTTTGTTTAGCCAGTAAATAGCAAACATTGCAAGTCCCCATTGCCCTCCCTAACACAAATATATAGCTAAATTTTATATAGGCTTGCCTACTCATTCTATTTTCAGTAATGTAATGCTTGTCTTCATTGTGCTTGTTTAACATTTGCTGTTAATTTAATAAGAAGTACAGGGTTGTGCTATTTAAGATATAGTCTGTTGTTCATATGTAGTTTTGGCTATAAATTTGTCCATTAGGGGTTGGGGGGATGACTAGCAATTGCAATGGAAGTAATTAGTAATTTTCAAAAGAGCATATTAGATGATGTTTTTGCCTTGATTTTAGCTAAGTAACATACATTTTTAATGCCTACTGAATATTCTTTACTTTTGAGATAAAGGTAAGTTGCCCTGTAGGTGGACAGCTGATCACCACTTCTGCTAAATCACTATAAAATCTCTGTTACCCTTTAGGGATTGTTCATCTTTTTGATTTGTTATGACATTTCCCAGTTTAATTAATGAGTAACAAATGATTTTTCTTTCTGCTATTTTATTATTGTTATTCTTTGCCAGTTTTTGTGGTTTATATGATTCTTTGTTTGTCATATATGTGGGACTGTAGTGACATATAATACTGATCTATATTTATTAATTGAATTAAGGGATTATATTATTATTGGATTTTTGGGCCTATATAATTAAGTGAAGTAACTCTTCAGTGCCAAAGATAGTTGAATTATTTAAGGTTCCAGTGCTAGAATTCTAGATTATTGTATACCAAATTGTTAAGAAAAGCCTGATTTATCAAATTAAAATATGATGCCACTGCAGAGTGCTAAACACCAGAGAGAAAATCCAAAGAAAAATGTGGATAAATGCATGTTATGTAACCTGGACCTTGATGAAGATTCTAGTACTGTATGTTAAAATGTGACAAATGGATGCATTACAGTTGCCTAAGTATGAGCAATATTGAGTATATTCTTTTAAACAAGATGGAAGATAAAAGTGGCTTTAAGTAGACTTGTCCTCAGTGTAAGGTATCTGCACCTGTATTTCCAGCTCCTGTCCAGCCTGCAGCCACCATTCAGGACATTACAAAGGTGATTTCCCAAGCTATGTACAGCTGGCAAGCAAGCCTAGCAAATACAATTCTGCAATCTGAAAGTGTGCTTAGAGCTGAATTTAAGGCTATAAAAGACCAGGTAAACAGTATAGAGGCAGCCCTATCATCTAAGTGCAGTTCTGCTGAAACTAAGCAAATTGTACAGGACAAGGTGAGGGCTTTGAGTGTGAATCTTCAGCAGTCACTTGAGACAGATGTGCATCAAATTATTCATGCCAAAAAGATTGCAAACAACAAAAGAACAACATTGTTGCTTATGGTATTGAAATATCAAATGATGGTTTCAGTGCTTTCTGAAATATCCTCTCAAGCAAGTACAGGATTGCATGTGGCCCTATTAGTAATGTCGGACATCTAAATGTCAGATTGGAACAAGCAAATTACCAAACACTCCCCTGCCACTTTTATTTACTGTGTCTTCTTTCCAACTCAAGAAACAAATCCTGTAAGAATCATTTGATAGAAAAGATGATATCCAGTTCTGCCATGACTGCTCAAAGCAGGACAGTGAAAAGTATAAACAGCTTGTTGAGCAGTTAAAGGAACAAACCACAGCTGGTGAACAAAACCTTGCCATACATGATTTCAAGATTGTTACCAAAAAAGAGTAAGTACAGATTTTTCTGTTCTTATCACTAATGTTGATCAGCTTACTAACAAACTAAATCAGTTGAAATCAGCTGTTTACTTGAAAAATTACGATCTGGTTCTACTGACTGAAGTCGTTCCAAAGTCTAGTGGTAATAAGTTGGATGATTCCCTTATTAAAGACCCTGGTTATTTTGTCATCTCAAATTTGAATTTGCCAGGATGCAGGTGTGGTACTTTGGTGCTTGTCAAGGCATGCTACAGTGCCTGAAAGTTTTGTGTGCCCTGTGATTCAGATTATGTTGAAGCAATAGGGTTTGGCCTTCATGATAACGAAAACATGGTTTTAACTAGAGTAGGCTGCATGTACAGAAGCCCTTGCTTGGCAAAAGTGATCACATAACCATTGAAGTCAATCTAGCCTTTCACAAGATCACAAACGACTACACAAAAAAGGACCTACACCATGCAGCAATCAGAGAAAGGTTGAGCAACATGGACTGGGGACCTCTGCTACAAGGGAGTGTAGATCAGCAATGGGTCAATTTTCAAGAGAAGTTAACTAAGCTTCAGGTAATATACACATCAACAAAAAACATACCAAAGTCCAAAACACTCCCTTGAGTGACTCCTCAGATACCCAGAGAACAAAACCAGAAAAGCCAATACTGGAGAAAGTATGCTCAAAAGGGAAGAGATGATGATTATAATAAATTTACAAAGGCTTGAAATAAACTTTGCAATCTTATTAAGCAACTCTGTTCTAAATTCGAGTCCAAGCTTGCCGAAGATAGTAATAAAAATCCAAAGAGGTTCTGGAACTTCATATCTAGCAAAGACCATAGTAGATGTTCAGTGAAGACTTTGAAGACAACTGATGGGACTGAAACTGCTGCTGACTTGCAAGAAATTGCAAAGTAAAGAGCCAGATAGTTCCCTCCCTCCCACTACAACTTTTCTTGTACCCAACCCTATGCCACCTATTATTATTCCCCCAGGATCTGTCAAGAAAAGACTTCAGGTGCTAATAAGTACAAAGGACCAGACAACATTCACCCAAGGCCTCTGAAGGAATTGGCAAATGAATTATGTACACCACTCTGTCAAATATTTCAGAAGTCCCTTGAATCAAAGACAGTAGCTGCAGACTGGAAGAACATGTATATTACCCCAATATTTAAAAAAGAAGACAGGACAAAGGCAGAAAATTATTGCACCCATCAGCTTGACTTCAGCTGTAGCCAAAACCTTGGAGCATATAGTCAATGCAGAAATCCTGTCACATCTCCTGTCCAACAGTAATCTGTCCTCAGGCCAGCATGGCTTAAGTTTTTGATACCTTGGATGTGATGGAAGATATGTTTTATGAGGAAGAATTAGCAACAGTACTAAAAGGATTAAAAAATAATAAGGCTACAGGTGCTGATTTTGTGGTAAATGAGTTTCTTAAATATGGTGGGTTGAGGTTGGTAATAAGTTACTGAAGATTATGAATATGGTTTTTGAAAAAGGGGAAGTATTTAGCAATTTTAGGAAAACCCTAATTAAACCACTGTATGAGAAAGGTGATAAGAGTGAGTAGTAATTATTGAGACATTAGCCTGGTCTTTGTAGGTAGCAAATTACTTAGTAATATGATACTTTTTAGACTGAAAGATGCTGTAGGCAAATTTATAAGAGAAGAACAGTGTGGATTTAGAAAGGGTAGAGGATGTGTTGACTAAATATTCACTCCTAGGTTAATAATTGAGAAGTGGTTGAGTTATCAAACTCCTTTAGTCCTCAGTTTTATAGATTATGAGCAAGTAATCAATACTGTTGATCGAAGAGCTTTGGCAACAGTCTTATCCTTGTATGGTGTATCAGACAAATACATCAAATTGATTATTGCTACATATGATAATAACACTGCTGTGGTTAAGGTAGAAAATGAGGTTAGCAGGTGATTGTGTAATAAATTAGGAGTTAAGTGGGGTTATGTTCCATCCCACTTTATATGGATCATTTTAATGGACTTGGTCTTAAGGAGCACAGGAAAGGCAATGGGAGAACACCAAGTTAAATGGAGAGAAAACACTTTCCTGGACTTTGATTATGCTGATGATTTAAGCATCCTAGATGAAAGTGAGAGCAAAATGAATGAACTTTTAGAGGTTTTGCAAGTTCAGTGTGCTAGAATAGGTTTGAAAATTAATGTTAAGAAGACTAAGTGGCTAAGGCTAGGAATAAGTGAAGATGAAAAGGTGATGCTGGGTAATGAAAAGATTGATCAGGTTGACAGCTTCACTTACCTAGGTAGTATTATTAGTTAAGGCAGTGGGAGCAGGGAAGATGTTTAAAGTAGAATAGCCAAGGCTCAGGTTTTTGACAGTTGAAAGAAGTTGGGAAGAATAGTTTGGAAACCAAGATTAGAATATTGGTAGCTACAGTGATAACAGTGGTCAAATATGGTTCTGAAGCATGGGTGCTCCAAAAGGTGGATGATGATTTACTAGATGTTTTCTGGAAAAATCGCCTACAGACTGCTCTGTGCACCCAGCTTACTTACCTTATTTCAAACAGTAGGCTGTATAAAAAGCATGGTTCAATCCTACTTTCAAAGACTATAATGAGAGAAAGTTTGAGATGGTTAGGTCACATTCTGTGGATGAAGGATGACAAACTGCCAATAATTGTGCTTTTTGGCCAACTGTCTAGGGCTAAAAAGAAAGCAGGTCATCTGCAGTTGGGGTTGGAGGATGTCATAAAGAAAGGTTTAAGGGAAATCGGAACTTCCTGGGGGGATGTAAAGAGGGAGGCTTTGAATAGGTTGGGATGGAGGAAGAGCATGTGTAGCTCTGTTGGGCTCAGGTGGCTTGGTGCTGTGGTGAGTCGTTAGTAGTAGTAGTAGTATGAGGGACAGGTGTTTTTTTATTAAGTCAATGCTAATGTGGTAGACTCTTATGACTTAACAGAATGGACCTAAATGGTGGGCTGTTCTAGAGGATATAGAATATATTATGTTTATTATAACTTGGATTAAGGGAAGTAAAATATTTTCTAAGTTGACCAGAAAACTATGTCAGCCATGTGCCGCATGTTTGTGTGGTACATATTTCTATTTAACAGAAAAGGACACAAGGAGTACTGCACCCTAGTCAAAAAGTACAAAAGAATCCTGGGGTAGGTCTTTTGTTGTTTGGGTTTCTACAAGTGATGCAGAGTTGAAGTTGGACAGTGAATGACCAGTTCTTTATATTAATGTTTACAAATTGCATTAATCTGGAGTATACGCCTAGATTTGTGATTTTAACAGCAAAAACTGGTGGAACAATGTATCATAATTCCACTTAAAGTCTAGAAAATTGTTTAGATAATTTTAGTGATTTTTTTAACTTTAAGTTGGCCTGCTCAAGATTTGCCAGTTAACCATAGAAATTTCTCACCTGTGCATTGTATACTTGTATCTTGTTCACTAAGAATAAATCCAAAGAGTTGGTAGCTAAAGACTGCATGCTTGGACAGGCATTTTGTTGTTTGGGGTTTTTGTAGATAATGGGCAGGACATTCTCTTTGTAACTTTTTTTTTTAAATGCTATTGGTATTGGGGGGAAGCTTAGATTTCTGTGTTTAGCAAGCAAATCTGGCAAGACACTTTATCAGGAGCTTAGAATGCATCAGCAGTTTGAAATTGATGTCAACTTTTGTCTGTACAAAGTGACAAAAGAATTTGCCTTACTAGTGTGTTACTTTACTTGCTCTTCTATGCTTGTCTCAAAACTTGAAGTGAAGTTAAGTTCGAAACTCGAAATATGCATGAAACTTGAAGTTTCATGTGTCAATAGGATAATTAAACTTTTCTTTGCTCTGTTTATGCTAACCAGCCTTTTTAACATTCAAGTAACTACTGTGGGTCAGATATTTATGACTAGTTTATCTGGTTCAGGCAGGAGA
This sequence comes from Artemia sinica, assembly GCA_027921565.1. NCBI lineage: Eukaryota > Metazoa > Arthropoda > Branchiopoda > Anostraca > Artemiidae > Artemia > Artemia sinica. Next base: position 152,101 of record JAPEVW010000172.1, read on the forward strand.
GAAGACTAGTACAATTTGGAGCTTTTACTAAGATTTGTGCTAGCTCTGTAGCATGCGTTTCAGGTGTTCTATTAGGGCCCAGTCCAACACTCAATGGTCCACTGCTGAGTGAAGACAGCAGAAAGTATGGGGCTTGCAAAAAATCTGTAGATTGATAAAGTAATTTCATATCTGTAGGAAAGCCTTGATCAATGTCTTTTATGATTTTTCATGAGTTTTAGATCCAGTTGTTATTGGCGGGTCTTGGTGTTGCAAAAACATGCCAAGCAGAGTGTTTAAATTAGTTGCAGTCAAGATGACTAGGAATGTCTACAACCACGTTTTAGAGATAGTTTGATTAGTCAATTTTCTTTAGTTGTAAGACTGTTTTGCCCAAAGAAATTGTTTTAGACACCTCAAATTTGATTCAAGTGTTTCCTGGTCTTTTAAAAACCTCTTAGTCCTATTCTCACTACTCCACCCTCTGTATCAGCTGAATGTATTATATATTCTTCTAATTTCAGGAAACTTTATAGGAATTTATGTTCAATATACAAGAAAATGAATGCATATGACAGAATTCGTCTAATGAAATGTACTCCTTGCATTAAAGATTCTTTAATGCCAAAATATGTATTGTCTTCAATGCTTGCTGAAGATATAATCGATGAAGAAGATTTCAGAGATGTATTATCATCAAAGGGTAGAGAAAAGCAAGTTCAGAAACTTATTGAGGTTCTTTCCCAGAAAAGTTCCCAGGCATTTCGGTAAGCTTTAGTGGCAGTCTTTTAACTTTTTGGCTTAACAAGATATATAATAATATCTTAATAATAGTCCAAAGACTATATTTCCCCCCCCCCCACAATTTGAGTGTTAGTGAAAACTGACTCTTACAGTCACTGTAATAGCAATGACATAATAAAGAGTGATGAGCCTCCCTTTTGGTGAATGGTAAAAGCACTGTATATAAATATATTGCAGTATGGTCATTCCCTATTTCAACCATTATACAAAGCCAGATCAAGATGCAAGTGCTCTAGAGAACATTTAAACAAGGTTAGACATAAGCGACATTCGATTTTTTCATGGGTAGACAAGTCAGATTTCTCTTGAACACAAAACTTGGCTTCATCTTTGTAACACTAAATTTTTAAAAATCTAATTTAAAATTAATTTATTCCAATACATATATACAAATCGGTAATCAGTAGTGCAATGTCATTATTAAATGTTTTTAGGAGTTACAAGTAGGTTTCGAAGTCCCAAGTTGATGCACTTTGAGCAAATTTTGAGAAAATTTCTGCAAAAATATGCATTCCAGGGTAATATACACTGGACCACTGATGGCAGATTAAATGGGATGAGGTGTTCGAACATGCCAAGAATGCAGTAGCCAAAAATCACTGAGCCATGAACTTACTGTTATATTATTTACATACAATGGGTAAAATATATCCCATAGTTGGTTACAAACTCATGAGTTGTATTATAGGCATCTCTTGTATTATCATCACAATTGTCTTTATTATAAGTGAAAAGATTTTCAAAAGTAGGTAATGTTAGCTGGTTCCAGAGCCATTCAAACAAGTGGGAAGGGGGGGGGGTAACCATGGCAGATGCCCAGGAGCCATGTCTAGGGGGTTTGGCTTGAAATTTGCCAACTTTGATCAAGTTTTTCACTTTGATTTGGCTTTTTTTGCTTATATTTGAGTTGGGAGGAGGGGGAGCTCTGTAATTAATTTTTCTCTTGGAACTGCCAACCCTAGGAAGAGCTCTGGCTAGTTCAAATACTTTTATGAGATAATTGCAACTTTGTAATTGTGAATTTGGGATCCATCCAGTAAGTTGTTGTTTTTTAGATGCTCATTACCTTATCAGAGTCATAAAAAAAAAATCAGATAATGGCTCCATACGGTAGCTTTGTTCTAGAGTTTTAGACTGGTTTAAAACATAGGACAATTTAGTTTACTATTTTGAAAGGACAAAAAAGTGTATAGAAAGTATAGATAACTGATACCTAACAAAATTAAAACATTAATTACAGACACTTTAGTATTCAGTAAAACAGATCAAACTGAACTAAAAACTATGTTTTTAAAAAATACTTTTTTTTTAATGCCTTTCTTTAGCTTTGTCTACTTAGAGGATCCATCCTCAAAAGAAAACAAATGCCAGATTGCAAGTAATGATATGATGTAATGCTATGGCTATTATTTTTTTTGCAAGAGAGGTAGGTGTGGTCTCAGCTTGAATTTTTACCAGTGATATTTATTAGAATAAATAATGAATCATTCAAATAAAGCATGAAAGATTCAATATTTATCCTAAAAGATTTACCAGAGACTAAAAAAATAAAATAAAACAATAACATAAAAAAAACAATTTTATTTCCAAATGTACTGAAAAGTTTTTTGTTTTTCTTTCCTATTCCCTGGTAAAGTGGCACTTATTATGACTAGAAATTGAAAGTTTGGGCTGGTTATAACCGTTCAGGGGTTCCTTTGTAATGACTCCATTGTTTTAATGTGAAAGATTCAAATTTTGTTGTATTGCAGAAAAGACATTTTTATTTATTATTGCATTTGGAGATCTCTTTTTTGTCTGTCATAAGTATAAAAAGAAGCAAACAAAACAAATACAAAGTGCTAATCATACATTCTAATTTTGTTTTGTAAGTTAAAAGGAATGTATTTTCAAAACTATCTTTCCTTTGATTCATTTCATTCATTAGTATATTCACTTCTGACTTTCATTCTTATGCATAGGATATTGTTTTTAAATTAGGTACCATTATCTTACGTTTTTTCGTTTTGGATGAAAAGCTTCATAGAAATTTCATGTTTTTGTTTTTTGTTTTTTCTTGAGAAATTCCCAGTCTTTGTTGTTTTTTTTTTTTTTTTTTTTTTTTTTTTTTTTTTTTTTTTTTTTTTTTTTTTTTTTTTTTTTTGACTCAACAAATCTGTGTGAATGTAATAGAGCGAATCTGATCAAAACTTATAGGGAAGATGCCTTGGATGCCTTTACATTTGAAGTTTCCCCCTACCCAAAAACAACCCACTTCATATACCCTCCTCTTGGAGCCTCTTTCTACTTATGTTTGTGCTTTTTGGGATCAATTCCTCCTTTTTTTGGGGGGGGGGGTTGTATATGTCACATGAATTTATATAGAACATATTTAGTTTTTATGTCTCTGGTTTAAAAAAAAAAAGAAATGAAAAAAAAAACCTATCTCAGCTTTAATGGTTCATAGTAATGGTTCATATTGTAAAATAATATTTTGAATTGTATATTTTGGCTTTAGGAAGTTTATAAAAATCCTTGACGAGGATCATGATTGGCTTGCAGAAACAATTAAAAGCATAGAAGTTTCTGATGACGAAGTGGAATCATTCTTTGCTTCACGAGGAAGTAATCCTAAAAGGATAACCAGTGATTCTGTACAGCAACCAGTATTTATTGATGAGGAGAGAGGTATTGATGTGCAAGACAGTGTTCCAATGAACAGACGACCTGCTGCACAGCAACATATTGTGGAACGACCTCAGAGTCAAAGCAAAGGTTTGAGATTCTGTTTATTCTTTGCTCCTTTATACAACTAAAAGATTTTTTTCTGTGGAAAAAACTGTGATTGTTCTTTATTTAAGAAATGAGGATAGTTTTTTACATTGGATTTGTTTAGTCAGCTTGATAATTGATATTCCTAGACTTATCTTACAATTTACTTATCTTATTCCGTGGTATTATTCCAAGATCATTTAAAAGTCAAAGTTTGAAAGATAAGGCTGACATTGTATCCTTGACTTTGCTTATTGTAAGTATAATTGCAGTATGTAAATATAGTTTGGTTTAATGCAAAATTTGTTGTTTTTTTTTTAGAGATAATGTGAAAGATAAGGCTGACTTTTTTTGCAATCTTTGCTTATTGTAAATATAATTGCAGTATGCAGATATAGTTAAATTTAATAAAAAAAAATTGTTTTTTTTTTCAGAGATAACGTACGAGATGTTGACTGTACTGCGTCGGAATTCTCGGGTGGTACGGAACTGGTGTGCATTAGCTCATCGTTTGGGTTTATCAACGCAAGTAAATTCCATACACATGAAAATAAATATGAGAATGGAAAGTGTGGATTTGGCCATCATTTATTTGATGGAAGAATGGAAAGGCATTCAACCCAAAGATTATAATCTTGAGCAACTCCTTCGGATTTTACGTGAAGAACAATTCAATGATGTAGCAGGTATTTTCAGTTTCTGAGCTGTTATTCTTTGGCTTTTTTTTTTTTTTTAGCAAAACCATTATCCGTATTATCCTCCCTCTGAACAAATTTCCAAGATGATTCTTGCCATCCCTATGAAAGTGACTTGTAACCTCGCTCGTACTTTTTTTAATGTGAATTTAAGAAGTAATATTAATTGTCCTTAAACAGAAATAACTAAATTTTCTTAAAAGAGGCTTAAACCACTTCAGGGGGTGGGTGGGGGGGCTTACTACCAAAAGTAGCATTATATAAAGTATTGACGTAAAACAGAGTGCATTTTCATTATATCATCTATTGAAGACAATTATTGTCAGTCTCCTCTACCTCCTATTCAATAAAAAAAACGAGTTTTTTAATGAAAGTAAGGAGCGACATTAAAGCTTAAAACGAACAGAAATTATTCCGTATATAAAAGGGGCTGTCCCCTCTTCAATGCTTGCTCTTTATGCTAGAATTTTTTATTGTCTTAAAAAGTAGAGTTGTGAAAAAGCGTCAAAGTTTAGCGTAAAAGGCGAGGCGTTGAAGAGGGGATATCCTCTTTTATATACGGAATAATTTCTGTTCGTTTTAAGTTTTAGTGTCTCTCCTTAGTTTCAATTAAAAAAAAAAACTTGTTTTTTTATTTAATTTCTGAGCGTTTTTTTTTTTCAACTAATGCAGGGTCGAATTTGGCTCACCGGAAATGAAAAATTAAAATGAAATTTGCATATTAATTTTGGCAGATTTATTCCGTATATGAAGGGTTGCCCCCTCCTCAATACCTTGCTCTTTACTCTAAAGCTGTTAGCACTTAAAAAAAAAAAACTTTCTATTCTAATTAAACAGTCACCGTGTTTCAGTAGCCGTTCTTAAAAAATTGGGACAAACAGTCAAACTTTGGCGTAAAGAGCAAGTAATTGAGGAGGGGCAACGTTTCGCATACCGGTAAGGAATAATTTCTGTCCGTTTTGAGTTTTAATGTTGCTCCTTACTTTGAGTTAAAAGAAACTTTTTTATTTAATTTCTGGTCGTTTTCAAATAGTGCTGGCAAATCTGGCTCACCCTCCATGAAATATACCTTCATCCCCTCACGGAAAACTCTTCCGTGGAAATTTCATCCAACGTAAAGTACACACCCCCTCCCTCGTCGAATTCCCTCTAGACAATTCCATCATCGCTGAAAATCCCACTTCCCCGTAAAATTGCTTGCGGACGATTCAGCTTGAAAAATTCTCCTTAGCATTCTTTAATTTGAATAAAACTAATCTCTAATTGGTTTCTCGATCACGCCAGTCCCACGGACGGTGGGGGTCATTTTATACCTAAAGACATGGTTATTTGATCTTTCAACTATACTGAACAAAATGGATATCTCAAAATCTTGATCAGATAACTTTGGGGAAAAATGGGCGTGTGAGGGGGTTCAGTTGCCGTCCAAATTTTTTGGTCACTTAAAAAGGGCACTAGAACTTTTAATTTCCTTTCGAATGCATCCTCTCCCGATCTTCTAGGACCATTATTTCAATACGATCATCCCTGAAAAAAAAAATAGATAAACACGCATCCGTGATCTCTCTTCTGACAAAAATAGCAAAATTCTACATTTTTCCATATAGGAGCTTGAAACTTCTACAGTTGAGTTCTCTGGTACACTGAAAATGATGGCGTGATTTTCATTAAGGTTCCTTGAATTTTAGGGTATGTTTCCTCCCTATTTCAAAAATGATTCATATATGTTCGGAATCAACATAATAAGCTTATTCTTTTGATGTATCTATTGATACTAAAACTCAGTTTTTTAGAGTTTTGGTTACCATTGAGCTGAGTTACTCTTTACTTACAATTTGTTACCACGAACTGTTTCATATACCTAACCTGAAACTTCAACCTGTGGATAATTACTCACTAGTAAGATTTTTATCACTTACTAACCTGTTTGTGTAATAGTTTGAGATACTCCCAATTTTTAAGGGCATGGTGTTTTGGCTTTGGCGGTTTTGTGCACTGCCTTGAAAATCCCAATTTCAGAATTTTAATTTTTTTACCTATTATACTTTGCTTGCTTTCTTTAAGAAAGTAAACAATCGTGTATCGTGGCCGGGGAATAGAATTTGAAGCTTTAGAATGGGGGGAGGGGATATGCAGGTCAAAAATTTTGTGTTAGAGGGAAGGACAGTTTTTCTCCAATATTCACAAAAGAGTATGAACTACGTTTTTTCTTTTCGATTCTGGTCGTCCGGTGGGCTCTTTCGCTAGTCTCAATGAATGGGCGAATTTTGTTAGCCTATAACGCAAGTCCTGAACATCCTTGCGGGACGTTTTGAGACCATTCTTTTTGATGGCTCGCGGGCTATGGCTTTGCATTAATTTTTTCGATGCAGTTCGAGATAATTGTTCCTAGTAATCTTTGCAGAAGCTCTCCATGTGTAATTTTCTCGGTCGGTGCCTGTTTGGGGACCATGGGTAGTCCCTTCAAGGCCGTAAATAGGTAAACGATACAGTTTTATTGATTGGCTCGGCTGAGCCAGCACAGTAATTTTTTTCCTTTATTTTGTTCTGATCGCGCTTGTGCATCATAGTATGTATGTATGTATAATTTTGTTGCCCATCATAATGCAGAGAGCCACATAACTGATGGAATAGAAATAAAAGAAGAAAAAGAAAAACACCATGAAAAACACAACCAGAAAAACACAATTTAAACAACATGACTAGTCTACCGAAGGGTATTTAGAAAAGTGCTTTCAAAGTTAAGCAGCTTTTGGTATGTCCTGTTTCTTCTGTTGACAGTATCCAGTGCTTCGTAGTTCGTGTTTCATAAGTGTCTGCACTTTCACGCGAAAAAACTAAAATGATTTATCGTCGTATCTGTTTCCAAAAACATACTGTTCTCTTGAGAACATTTTAATGTTCTCTTGAAATTTGATAGATTATCCGATGAAATGTGCTTTTTAGTTATGTGATGTAATTTTCGGGGGGGGGAGGGTATCCTCTCTGGGCACAGGTATGTGTATACACATATAAGGATTGTATATTTACCATTGCAATTACTGGAGTAAAGCTGAAAGATTTTAAGCTGTGCATTTTGATTATCATTAATATTAGTAAAGGTGAAAATACTCACTTGAGACTAGACTTGGCTTAGTGTCACAGTTTGCAGAGGTTGATGTTCAAATGTTAATGCACGCAAAGAAGTTGTTCCTCTTTCCTTGCTAATGCTACCTCTCTTAAAGCTAACTTATTTCATTTTTGCAGCTAGTACATATGTAATACCCAATCAAAGGCCTGTGAGTTAAGAATTGACTGGGGAGGAAAGTTTGTGAAATGAGCAAAGACAATCCGAAGTACAACAAAAACATGATCGGTTGCACAGTTTAGGATTTATTTTGTAGGTTAAAATTATTTTAATGTTTTATCTGCTATGCATTTTTTTTCTAGGTTTTGAGCTTCATGGATATAGACTGAGTTTTGACTGCTTATGTAAATAGTTTTTTTTTTCGTCTTATGTCCTGTAGAATAATTATATATTTCTTTGGGTATAGCCCTTCCTTCATGGGTTCAATCTTATTTGGAAACTTTTTCTTCTGACCTAAAACTACATAAAAAAAATAACTTGTCCCATTTCGGCTGAATCGACTTTGTGTCAGCAATGATTTATTTTATATAGAGCTGAGGCCTGTTCTTTTTAGCTTAGTTGTTTCGTCCATTTTCCTGTTTACCTTTTTTTTTTTAATATGAAATAAAGATTTAGATTCGCACGAGTAACTGAATATTTATGGATTTTTTTTTCAGACCAACTTGAAGCAATGTATGGATAGTTCGATACATTCCTGGATCCCTCCTTTTGTTCTTTATGTGTTTTCACTTATTTGACTTGAGCAATACTCCTATTTCCAAGTAATTCGTCTTCCTTGATCATTGGAAACCCAGCTTATATAGATTTGCAAAAATAATGAACAATAATGAGTGACTCAGAATTGGCCTTTGTGATCGGATCCAGAAGGCTTGTTGTGATCTCTGTTGTGCTGAACAAGCTCAAGTTGTGCACAGTCTCAAGGCATAAAGTGTGTGTCCATTCCCTCTTGGCCTTGTACAGAGTATTGCTGCAGATACATTTGAAGTACCTGTACTTGTTAACAAAGTGTGCTCTAGGATTCTGAGTTGAATGTGACATTTTTTCGTTTGTTTAGCCACTAAATATGTTTTTTTTTTCAAATTGGAACATGTTTTAAAGAGGAAGTTGCCGCCATTAATTTTTATTAGTGAACTGAATTAGCTGTAAAAGGAATATGTTGTCAAGCCATCATGGAAGGAAGAAGTAAGTTTTTTGCTTCATTTCTTCGCTTTGCATTGGGGTTTAATTTCTGATGAAAACATTAGTTTCTTTCTCTTGGCTTTGTAGATGAATTGGTTTTTTGGTATACCCTTATTTGCGTAAGGTAAGAGTGTATCTGTACTATTGGCAAAGTTCTGTTTTTGCCATTATAATGTGCAATGTAAGATAAATAGGGTTGCTTAAAGAGCCTGTTCATATATTTTTTGGATCCAGAGCTCGGAAACTCCTCTGAAACATTTTCCCCCATTCCTATATTTATGGCGGTCACCTTTACCCTATTTGCACAATTTTTTTTTTCTTTCTTTTTTTACAATTATTGCATATTTAAAAGGAATTGCCTTCACCGAATCTTGATAATACTACTATGCTTATTGAAAAGGTTGTATATTGATAAACCAGGTTTCGCTGTAACCTATAATCTAAATAGCACTAGGCTAGTTTTCACAATATGTATTTCGTTAGTTTTGGATATGATTACGTAAGAAGAAAAGAAAAATAACGAAAACTTCTGTTCAAGGAGATTCCTAGAAGTTGCTGTCTCTCGAGAGTCGTAATAATTAGCAGCACGATAATTTATATAAGCTGATTTATATTAGGTGACTCGAGAACTAGTAAAAAAAAGCAAAAACTATCAAAAAATTTGTGTGTGCACAGTAAGTTCTAAAATTTATATTAGTGGATGTACCTGAGTTGTGGATAAAATAGTACATACCGTTAGATAAAACTATAATTCAATATATGATTAGACAAAGAGTTGTTAAAAATATAGTATCTTGAGAAATGCAAAGATTGTTCTACTTCTATTTTTTATTTAGCCAGAAAAGACAAAAGTGTCGAATTTATAACTTATATAGATGCTGGTTCCCACGCAACTGAACCAGTTTAACTAAATTCACGTTTAAGTCAACCCCATGCAAGGCAACCGTGTTCAACCCAACCGCCATGTAATTCAACCCTCATGCAACTTTAACCCACGCAACCCGACCCTATTTGACAACTCCAATTCAAATCAACTCCATTTTGCTCAAATGTCTTTATATCAACAATATAGGAATTTGTTTAGTGAATAGTTTACCTAAGGTATTTTGCATGGTGTTATACTTTTGATTAAGGAGGTAGATTGAAAAAGGGGTATTTTGGATAAGGTTCAATTGGGTTTTGAGGCAGCAGATCATATATTTAGTTTTTAGACTAAATAATTATACTGATACTTTAAGACACGCATTCAAATCATTAATATAGATTAAAAACAACAAGGGTCCAAGCACAGAACCCTGTGGTACTCCACATCTCACATTCATATAATCAGAATGAACACTCCCAACCCCAACACACTGTTTCCTTCCACTCAAAAAAGACAAAATCAAACTATGAAAATTACCACGAATACCGGCATGCTCTAATTTTGATAATAATACACTATGGTCAACAGAGTCGAATGCTTTCATAATGTCCAGAAATATAGACGCAACTTTCAACCCCGCATCCAACGAATCATTGACAAATGTTGTTAAAAAAAGCAAAGCTTGCTCTGTTGACATCCCATGACGAAATCCGAACTGAGTAGGGTGAAAATAAGAATTTTTATTTAAAAAATCCACCATTCTTACATAAATCAGTTTTCAAACGAGACGCGATATTATTGGGAGCATTGATATTGGTCTGTAATTATTCATATCATTCTTATCACCACTCTTAAACAGGGGTACCACATGAGCACTTTTCAAACAATCCGGGTAAACTCCACTCTTAAAACATGAATTAATCAAATACAACAAATGACCTGAAATAATCTATATTAATCTATATTAATGATTTGAATGCGTGTCTTAAAAGGATATTTAGTCAGGTGGGACCTGCAGCTAGAAGGTCAAAGATTGATATTGCCTAGCTTCGCTGATGACACACAGTTTTCTGTGGCAGCTGTGACTGAGGCAGATTTATTTCTGCTTTTAAATACAGGAATGAGAGATGGATGCGTGTAAATAAATTATGTTTGAATCATAGTAAAAGTAATTTATTCTATATGGAAGAAGTGCAAATTATTATCCTTGGATCCATGGTATTCAACTAGAAAGTGGATATCTCCAGAGACATAGTTATGTTCAATATCTTGGTGTCCAAGTTGACGAGTGTCTTATGTTTAAACCTCATATTGAATCACTGTGTACAAAAATTGCCAGGAATGTTGGAATGCTGCGGAAACTGAAACATTTTCCTCCTAAAATTTTAAGAATGCTGTATTTTCTCGCTGGTTCATCCGTATTTGTTATATTGTGTAAGTGTTTGGTCAGCGACATTTATTACTTATCTACTGCCACTGAGGGTTCTACAAAATAATGCTGTTCGTGTTTTATCTGGAATGCGAGGTTCTGACTCGGTTCGAAGGCAATACGACGGTATTAAGATTATGCCACTCTTTGGCCTAGTTAAGTTTTACACGGCATTATTCATGTTTTAAAGTTTTAATAACCTGCTACCTGCATGTTTCTCGATTGCATTTACCGAAGCTAAACACAGGTATGAGACAAGAAATGCCCATTCAATACGAACCCCGTTCCCTGTAACAACAAGGTCTACATTTTCTATCCGTTTTATGGCCCGGCTGTCTGGGACAAACTTCCCGAGGAGGTAAAAAAAATAAGACAGATCTGGATGAATTTCGAAATTCCCTCAGAGTAAGCTGTTTTTATCAATATGGAAGATTTTAGTGGTTGTGTGTAGAGAATGATTGGTTGAATGTTGTGGGTGAGATGATTGTTTGGGTTTTGAATGGATGGACAAACTTCCCGAGGAGGTAAAAAATAAGACAGATCTGGATGAATTTCGAAATTCCCTCAGAGTAAGCTGTTTTTATCAATATGGAAGATTTAGTGGTTGTGTGTAGAGAATGATTGGTTGAATGTTGTGGGTGAGATGATTGTTTGGGTTTTGAATGGATGAGTGATTTATTTCCCTTTTTTATTTATTTTTTTTTCTCCTCTCTTTTTGTGAATGTTGTGAGTTGTGTTGCGTTGTTTGCGTGGATGATTCTCAAGTTCCCACTTTTTTGTTGGAGGGGTGGAGAGGGAGGCGAGAGAAGATATTTATTTGTTTTGGGTTGGACCCTTTTTGGGTTATATTAGGGTCCGAGGAAATAAATGATAGTAATAGAAAATATTATATATATTTTTTAAAGTGTTTTTCTTCTTCTTTTTTTCGGGTTTTTTCCGGCATGCAGGACCCTTTTTGGGTTATATTAGGGTCCGAGGAAATAAATGATAGTAATAGAAAATATTATATATATTTTTTAAAGTGTTTTTCTTCTTCTTTTTTTCGGGTTTTTTCCGGCATGCAGTAATGCATTGGATTGTGTTTTTTTTAAATGAGATGTTTGTTTATTTATTTATTGAACCCGTTTGTAAATAAAAAAAAAAAAAAAAAAAAAATATAAGGTCTTTTGTAGAAATTTTTGTAGAAGCTTCAAAAAGGGCTCATTCGACTGGAAATGAGAGGACTAGTGCCTTTTTTATTATTCGAAAGTGATCAGAGGGCAAATGCCCTCCCCCCCATGCCCATCATTTCCCAAATACTTACAATCAATATTTAGAGATAGCCGTTGTTTTCAGTGTATCAGAAAAGTCTGGAAATTATGTTTTTGAGGGTTAGAAAATCCCCCAAGCCCTCAGGGCAAGGGTTGTAAGTTATGCCCTGGGGACATATAAGGTTTTTATAGAAAGTGTGGTCATACAAACTTCGGAGGGGGCTCATTGGATTGGTAATCAGACGCTCTAGTGCTCTTTTAAGATTCAAAGTGATTGTAGGTCAGTTACCCCCTCCTCCCCCCCCCACACGCACACCATACGTCGTATTGTCTCGAAATGCATCTAATAGAAATTTTTAGATAGCCATTCTATTGAAAATAGTCTAAATATCATATAACAAGGCTTTTGGGGTTGAAACAAGCCACAGATTAGGGACAGGGGTTGTAAGTTATGCCCAGGGGGTATTTAAGGTTTTTATGGAAGGGATGGTTGTTTAACTAAGAGGTTCAGTCTTTCTCCCTGAAAAAGACTGTCAATATAAAACGAACAGAAATTAATTTAAAAAAAAAAAACTTTCCATAAAATAAGTTTTAAAAAAAGTAAAGAATTCCATTAAACCTAAAATGAACAAAAACAGAATCAAATAATTTACCAAGCATACATCTACCACAAATCAGTATCTATAAATAAGTGAAAACCCAAAAAAAACAGAAATTTAATAAAATAACCGAGCCAATTCAAAACGAGCAGAAATCAAGGAGGCACACTTGTGCCTCTATAAAGAGGCGACCCACCACAATGTTAAGCGATTTCAGGTCCTAGAGGTCGCAGAGAGACGGCGGTAATCGCATTTTGTAGCCCAAGCTCAAACTAAGAAACTTGCAAAATTTCATCCTCCTCCGACTTTATCTTCATGGGGTAAACTGGGCCGGAAGTTTGGACCCTCCCACCACAGCCCCCTTTAACGTTGTCCGATTGGGCTGAAATTTAGAGGTTAAGCTTTCCTAGGGCCCGGGAGCTTATCCTCGAAATTTCAGCTCAATCCGATCACTCCTTTCCTGTTTTCAAAAAACCAATATAGCCACTTAAAATTCATCATCATTCTTTTTTTTTCTTAGCCACGCCTACAGGCCACAGTTGGCAACTGATCCGGGTGAATGAGGACTCATTCGAAGCAGAATTCGACCTGTTAGGGCCTTTTGATATTTCAGACCGAAAAAATTATCCCCCGAATTTACATTTACGAAAAAACCCTAGTTTTTTTCAAATAATACACATAAACAGGTTAGACATGCTGTGTTATGAAAATATCTGCGCGTCAATTTTCATAACAAAGCATGTCTAACCTGTTTATGTGTATCATTTGAAAAAAACTACGTTTTCTAAAGAGTTAAAGAGGCTGAGTTACAAGGTCAACCCTTAAAACGTACAGGGATTAGGAGGCACAGTTGGGGGGGCTGTTAAAGAGGCTGAGTCACAGTTCGAACCTTAAAACGTACAGGGATTAGGAGGCACCCTGTACGACGTGATTTGAGTATTCAGGAATTAAAAGCCTTAACACAAGAATGTTCAAGAGCGGGGGGTTTGGGGGGCGGCAGCCCCCCAACTTCAACTCCTGACACGATCAGCTAACAGTTAGTCAAGCAATAATAAGTAATAAACTGTACAAAACGTGCAGAAAATTATTTGAAAAAAACTACGTTTTCTAAAGAGTTAAAGAGGCTGAGTTACAAGGTCGAACCTTAAAACGTACAGGGATTAGGAGGCACAGTTGGGGGCTGCCGCCCCCCAAACCCCCCGCTTTCGCAGCCTTTAAATAAAAAAAAAAAAATTTAACTGAAAGTAAGGAGCGACATTAAATCTTAAACGAACAGAAATTATTCCGTATATGAAAGAGGCTGTGCCCTCCTCAACGCCTCGCTCTTTACGCTAAAGTTTTTATTGTTTAAAAAAGAGTTGTTGAGAAAGTCAAACTTTAGTGTAAAGAGCGAGGCGTTTGAGGAGGGCACAGCCTCTTCATATACGGAATAATTTCTGTTCGTTTTAAGATTAATGTCGCTCCTTACTTTCAGTTTAATTTTTTTTTTTTTTTTTATTTAAAGGCTGCGAAAGCGGGGGTTTGGGGGGCGGCAGCCCCCCAACTGTGCCTCCTAATCCCTGTACGTTTTAAGGTTCGACCTTGTAACTCAGCCTCTTTAACTCTTTAGAAAACGTAGTTTTTTTCAAATAATTAATGAGTAGGGTTCTAAACCCTATGCTTTCTAAAAGACAGTACAATTTATACTTTACTGAAAAAAATTCTTTTAAATGTTTTCACTTTTTAACTTTAAGAAATAAAAATTAATTAAGATTTTAGAGAATAAATATCAGCATATGTATATTAAACTGACAATGCACTTTTTTTCAGTAAATTTATTTGAATTTTTTCAGTAAAGTACAAATTATGTTCTGGCTTTTAGAAAGCATAGAGTTTTAGAAAGGTTTTTAGGTTACGTATATATATATATATATATATATATATATATATATATATATATATATATATATATATATATATATATATATATTATATATACTTATATATATATATATATATATATATATATTATATATATATATATATATATATATATATATATATATATATATATATATACAAGGCCGTACCCAGGGGGGGGGGTGAATCCCCACCTCCCCCAAATGTTTGTCTGACTCGTAAAAATGTAAAAATATGGATAGAAATAAATTTGTTATGCGTTTTTTTAGGTATCAATCACCTATGAAAAAAAAAAACAAAAAAAAAAAAAAAAAAAAAAAAACACCTCATCCATGATCATTCTTCTGGCAAAAAATAGAAAATTCTACATTTTTGCAGATAGGAGCTTGAAGCCTCTATAGTAAGGTTCTCCGATACGCTGAATTTGAGGGTCTGATTTTCATTAAGGTTGTTTGACTTTGATGGGGTGTTTCCCTCCTTTCTCAAAAATCAGGCAAGTTTTGTCAGACGTGTAGCTTTTGATGTGTAACACCAAACTTAATAAAACTTATATATTTGGAATCAATACAATAAGTCGATTATTTTGATATAGATATTGTTATCCAAATTATTTTTTTAGAGTTTTGACTACTATTCAGTCGCGTCTCCCCTTACTTACAGTTCTTTACCATGAACATTTGAATTGAAATAGTTTGACATTTGAAATTAGCAAAACTTTTCATTCCCAGGGCCCAAACACACTTAAAATTTCATGGTTGCAGCAATAGTGTTGAACGAGGGGCCTTGAAACAAGACGCTTGCAGGCTCTTCATTCCCTTATGGACAAAAATCTGCAAAAGCGAAACTTCGTAGTGTGAAATTAGAATAAGTTTAAAATAAATTAATTAGGGTACAGTATAACCCCAGAGCAGTGGTTCAATTGACATTGCTTACATATGTATTGACGAGCACTTACCATAAATCCTAATTGGAGCCATATTTTTCTTTGGATAAGAACAGGATTGTAAACTTTCTGCGTCGCTAAAAATATTCATTACATGATACATAACCATAAAGTATTCTAAGTTACCGTAACTTATACTAATATCAATGAATGGAATTGCGTAAACCACATAAGTGTTATATCTAGACTTGCTAGAAAAAAAACCATTGGTTTATTTGAATTTGGCATCCATGAAATACTCCAAATATATATTCTTTATTTTTTTAGGTACCAGTATGTTCCAGTATGCATAATTCACTATTACCAGCAGACTGTTGTCGCATTACCGACATGTTGGATTCCAGTTAGCCATGTCTACTTAGTGTGAACGGCTTTTAAACTGTTAGCGTGATGTGTATGGAAAACTTTTTTTTTTTTTTGAAAGTAATTAGTACCAAACTATTGTGTGTTTTACGAAAACCTGATTTATAGTTTGTTGTTAGTGTAATTTTGGATTTTAATTTGCTCCAGTTTATAAATGAGTAGCCTACTTCGTGACTAGTGTCTGTATCAATTATAGAAATAATAATAGTAGTATCTTCTTTACAATTATCCCCGTGCCCAGGAAAACCATGGGGTGCTAACACGATCGTCCAGGGGGGAAATGCAAATCTAATGAAAAAAGACGTGCGTAGTATTTTTGAATCGCCCTCGCTCCTCTCCAAACCCTCGGACCTGTTTACGCCTATGTTTGTAGTTAGATTTTAAACGAAATAAATTGTACCAGGTTTTAAAAGGGACTAGAAGTTTAATATCAGAACAGAGATAATTAGGCTGAAGTGAATGAACAGTCTCTTTTTTCCAATATTGGTCTTTTTTTTTCCAATATTGGATGCACCGTTCTTTGACAATCTTGTTCAAACCATAGTTGAAAATGTAACCTAAATTGGTAAAACTTAATTGTTTTCACCCAAATCTTAAAACGTGCTTATCTATTTAAAACTTGCGCATTTTTGAATGCCATGTTACTCAACACTACTTTGCATTTGTGAAATATTTTGTTGAGAGCTCCCTGGTTTCATGAATTTAAAGAAAGCTGTTGCATTTCATTTATGGACTGGCATTTCTTATGCCTAGACCTTTTTTTTATGTAATTTAGTCTAATGCCCTGCCACATCATAGTCACATCTATCGATAAAGAAAGCCAAATATCATGAATGACAAGCCATTTTTCTTGATTTTAGCGTTACACCTGTATTTAAAAAGCAAAAAATTATAACTGCAAGAAATTAGTTTAAAGAGTTTGCACCAACAGTAATTTGTGTCCAACTTTTCTCTACTAATACTAAGTCTTCTTAACTTTTGGCAAATTCCTCTCCCAGATAGAAAAACCGCTGTTCTAAGTTTCCATTTTTTCTAGTTTTAAAAAGAATGCCTTAAACCTTGACTCTGATTGGTCAGTCAAGAAATTTTTGAAAGTTGAACGATGTTCAACTCGAGAAATAACGAACGGCGAACGTAATTGGCGCTGTAATCGTGTGTATTTTTGATTTTATCGACAAGTGTGACTATAATGTGGCACGGGCATAACTTCTCAATAAAATTATATTTTTGTGTTATGGCTGTTGCTTCTATTTCCATAATTCTTTTTTAGTTTTAGAATAAACTCGATATTACGTACTAAGTTGGGTGGAATGTGTGGCTTCTACTTTTAATGATAGTTCATAGTCTTTTTTTCTTTTTTCTTTTTTAATAAAAGAAAATATAAACAGGATATATGAACACTGAGTTACTGATGATAGATTCTAGGAATTATATTGCGTAATGTTAAGTAATGGTCAAGTACTGTAGTCGTGAAAAATTTATTTTGCTGAAAATTATTTTGTTACCAAATACAAAAGAATAAAGAATTTTTTCAAGGACTGAATTCGAGGATGGAAAGTAACAGATACTCGCAATAGGCAGAACAGGCAGTTATGCTGGGATTAGACATATCCAACATTAAAAAGATGTTTTTTAACTATTTTTATATTTAACTTTATAGTTTGTCCATTATATCGGAAGCCCGTTATGTTGAATTCCGTTGCACCTATAAAGAGAAATAAGGAAATAAAAACAGATTCTTTATTGTCATTAAGCTCGGAAATAAGAGATTGGATGATACTAAGTTAAAACACAAAAAATACACCCACGGATACCGCAAATAAAATGGGCAAATATGTCCTTGAGAAGGAATTATCATCGGTTATTATATTTCCATTTCATAAGTATTTGTCAGTATGGAAGCTAAAGATTTGAAAAGGAAATATAGTAGCTAGGTATATGAGGGATAGTGAGGATATAACCTTGATTACCTTGATTTCAAAGGTGCAACTATTTTGTGAACTATAAGTGCTCTTTGAGCTTTGAAGTCACTCTGAACGAATAACAAATTATTTAAGATCTTCGTCTAGAAAATTATTTATTAAAAAATGGATATGTTCTGAGCAATTATTATTTTAAAAATGATTTACGACCAGAGCTGTAAATTAAAATTTTTAATGCGCTCGAATGCCAATTCTGCTTTCTTCTTCTTTCTTAGTAATTTTGGAACTGTCCAAATTTTAAAACATGCAACCATATTTCTTTAACTTAAACCTACTTCTCTTAGGCAATTATCCTTAAATTTTGAAATAAAGTATACTTATAGTATATATAGCCTCAATAATTAGAAACTCTCTAATTTGGCTAGAGTTTAGCTGTTTTGGATTAGATATTTTGTTATTTGTGGATTTAATAAGAACTATTTTTTGTGATAACTCAAAAGGAGTTACACAAAAAGTCAGGTTATATCTTATCCTCTCAAATTAAGCAACATCTATAAGTCTCTCTTTTCTCCCAAAACGTCCTCTAATATTCTCTCTCATCGTCTTTTGAAATAGTGGAAAACTGGAGCTCCAAATATCGACACTGTTTTGCGGTGTCTTAGATGCTCAAAGAAGTTTGCTTTTAGAAACAGCTGATTCTTAATAAAAGCTAAAAACCAGAAATACCTTGTCATTTTTTTTATCTCCTGTAAAATTTATTGCTTAACATTTCGCCTTCTGAATTCCTGTAGAGAACTTTGAGGTCTATATTGGCACGTCTTTGAGAATTTCGGGAAGAATATTAGACATATTGGTTCGATAAAAAGGCAAATATCGCGGTGTCAAAAATTCAGTAATTGAATTATGCAAAAGAAGAAGTTAATTGTCAGGCAATTAAATAAATCAATGAATAAGCATTTTTTTTTGTTTTGCTTCCATTTTTTGAGGGGTGGGGTGGGGTATAAACTTATTATTTTAGTTAAAAATGAGATGATGACCCCTAATATTTAATTCATCTTTTATAAAGATTTTAAAGTAGTAGACATACATATATTCTTCGACTTAATCGAAAATACTCTCTTAATTTTGATAGTAGGGCTTTCCACTGTTCGGTTTCTCGGTGATCTTTTAAGAATTTTTTATCAAGCCCTGGCCTGACAGGATACCTGTCCCAGCTTCAATGATAAAACGACTTCATAAATCGTTTTGTCTATAATATTTTTAAAGCAACAGCCATAGCATAAAATAGGATAAATATGGCGGTCAGGGAGCTCACAGGAGATTAAAAACGTAACTAATGTTGTGTGCATGACCTATACTAATTTGATTTCTTTTTGAAAAAGTTAAAAAAAATTTAACTTTGGGAGACAACTTGTTTTGTAGTGGTGACTGCTAAATGTTATAAACGAATTTGTTTATTTGTATTGAGATGCTAGTACAAAATTAAGTAGCTGCATGTTCAATAGTTTGAAAGAACCATGACTTGTTCTGTATATTAGGATGTTCTTTGGCAATGTTTTGTGTAAGAGCTCTTTTGGCAAAATAATTTTCAAAAAAGATGTGATTTTCCCTTTCTCTATTTCAATTTGGTAAATTTTATTGCTTAAAAATGGATAGTAAGTGTTATTCTAACTTAATGCCATTGCTAATGTTCTATGCAGCTCTTTGCTGATTCTTCTATAAAGTCCTTTGAAATATTGTAGTATAGGCCTCAAGTCAACGTCATTAGCGCTGCCAGCTTAGCATAAAGTTGTAGAAATCAAGTGTTCTAAAATATCTCAATGCCTGTCTCATTTATGACATATACCCGATTCTTACAAAAAAAATAAATGCAACAAACCTTCTTTCAGGAAAAATTACCCATATAATCAAGAAGATAAAAAACAGTGTCATAACGCCGAGAGTTAGAAAAAATAGTATTAAGGCCAGTCAAAAAGTGACAACTTTAGTCTTAAATGCTAAGATAAATTAACGGAGTGGTAACGTTTATGTTTAATTAAGTCTAATCAAACATAAAAGTAAAGGAAAGGAAATAAAATATTAGTGGAACTAGTTTAAGGTAATATTTATTGAATGGAAATATCCTCTATATGATATAGGCATATATATCATATAGGCATCCTCTATCATGAATGAATTTGCTATCCTAGTGCAATCGTAAATTTTAAGTCATGAAATAGTAAGCCAGAAATTTTGCCAAGAATTATCCATCAGATTGATGCCAAAATCAGAATTTTATTGAAATAATTGCAGATGGGGACTTTCTACCATATTTCAGTGATGTTGTGTTTACTGGTACCTTATTCCAGTTCATCGTCTTCCATCGCTTGGTACTATATTCCAATTCCATCATGTTTTACTGTAAAAAGTAATTGGATAAAGCTCATACTTCCTCTGCTTTTTTTTCGTTTTGAAATCTATTCCATGCTCTTTTTGTATTAGCTCTGAATATCCTTACGCAGTTAAACATTGCTGTTACCTTTAATCGTTTAAGAATCTGTTTTGGAAGCTGCTGGGCCTTCTTTTTTAAAATATTTCTTGTAATCAGTTTATGCCTCAGCTAAATTTAGATCCAAGATTAATTCTTTTTTTTATAATAATAGCCCGGCTTTCTTCCTCTTCTTTTGAGTGAATGGGGCGAATAAAGTATTTTGAACCTTCTTTAAAATAGCCAAGAATCGGCTATTGCTATCAAACCTGTAGTTTTAAACTACAGTTTAACAAAGATAATTTAGAGCTTTTGGTTCTGAGGAATTTATAGATCTAAATTTGTTTTCAAAAGTTCTTAAGGTATCTTGTTTTCTTTTCAAAATTTAAACATTTTTTTTTTAATGGGACTTTTTAAGAACGTTTGATTTTATTGTACGAATAAAAAATAGTGTTTAGATAAATTACGACTTCCGGTCCGAAGCACATTTTCGAGCGGAAGTATAAAGAGGTTCGATTTTATCTTACACAAAGTAATATAAAAAAAAAAGTCAAGTTGGTCTTATGCTTTTTTCTTTTCTTTAAGGAATGACGACTTTAAAATTGTACTTCCATAATATTCAGGTTAACTGCCATTGTGTGACAGATAAATAAAATAAAGGGATAATTTTGTATAGAAGTTTCGATTCAATGTCGTATGTTTAGGTTTATTTTTACAATCTTAGGACAGTAATTGTTTTGCCAAAAAGCTCTTTTTCTAAACTTTTGATTCACTAGAAATTGAACATTGTGCTGTTTTAGCGAAGTATTATTTTTTTTACTGTATTGTAATCTTCTTCTTTTTTTGTCTTGTCTACATGTTTTGTGTTTTTTCCAAAAGGCGATACTAACTTAGACGTATCTTTCTTGTTCTTTAATCAGCAATGCTATCTTTCTAAGACGTTGAAGCTTGGTTCTCACTTAATTGAAATATTCGCCAATTTATTCACAAGGTCAAATTTTAGCTGGCATTTTAGAGAAACGACAGTAACTCTAAACGGAAAATCTGATATTTTAATGAAACTGAACACAGAACGAAAGGATCATTTCTTTATATATTAGATATATGTAGAGATTTTGTTAAATATGATGATTGTGGCTATTGTGTGGACACCGTGTGTAATATTTAAGTGAAATTCAGTGAAAGGGGTCCATTAAATGCCATTTCAAATGGTCAAATTAAAAACCCTATTTTGTTTTCATTTTAGAATCTAACAATCTTTTTCACACGTTTTGGTAACCACGCAATGCATCATGTTATTTTTCATAATAGCCTTTATATTGATGTGTTTAAGAATGTCTTTTTCAGAAAATTTTGTGTATTATTAATGTTCATGAGCAGCAGAAGAATTACTAGACTTGTTCCTGTTTAAAATTTGATATTCTAAAAGATATGATGTTTGCATGCGAAATTATGATGTTAATGAAGATTGATGTTAATTTGAAATGCAGGTTGCTCGTTGAAGTCCATTCATCCAATGTTTTTGGTTGTAATTTTCGCTTAATGAGTCATGTCTTATAGCATGGGCTTATTTCGCAAGCAGGGTGTTCTCAAAGTGCGTTATCAATCAACTTTAGTCGCATTTAAACGCCCTCAGTAGTTAAATTCTGAAAATAACCCAAACTAATCAGGCTTGAAAGGAGGAAAATTATGTAGAACTTTGTTGAAAATGGGCTCAAGCCTATGGCCCTTGAAATTATAACTTCAGTTTGTCTCCCTCCACTTGTTTTAGCTTACTCGCTGCGGTTATTAACTCTGGCACTCAGCCCTTGCACGCTTGTTATCATGATGTTGTATTTCCATCATTTTTTTTCTTCTTCCGGTTTTTATAGCTGATATTTATTCACTGAGTCCAAGCAATTATTCTGCTAGATTTTACGTTCCAAGCTTGAATGTTTTAACCCACTAGGCCCGGGCCTAGGGGCTCAATAAATTATCATTGAGGGATTTTTTCTTAACTAAAACTGGACGATGCGACTTATAGTCAAAGTGCCAGGTGCATTCCGCCACCGCGCTGCCTATTCTCAGAAAAGTGATTTTAAAACAACACAGCGATTCCGTGGCCTGATGTCTCCCAAAACTGGCAGCTGAGATTTTGGTATCACCTCTCTCACTAATTTTGGCTTATCAGCTGCGATCTGTTCAGTGCTTCTATCCTCGAAAATCTCGCAAAAATGGAGCGGCAAAAAGGCTTGGGGCTAGAAGCGTCAAAGCTTGAATCCGAACCTGAGTAAATCCTAGAAACCTTGTCAAGGGCTTAATTGAAATCTAATGCTTACATTTATATGTTTTCTTTTTTGTATGTGGTTTTTTATCTTGTTAAGCTGTTAGACTACACTGGCTAGACATGCACAAACCAAAAAAAGGCAAAGAACAACAATTTCGGCCAGTGAAATAAAATAGCACAAAAGCAGATTTTTTATTTTTTTTGTGAAGAAATACGCCTAGCTGGAGTGAAAAACATTAAACAGTGTAGAACCTCAATAAAGAAGAACAAAATATCCGTTAGTAAAACCAGAAAATAAGATTTAAAAAGGTAATATCAATAACGACAAAAAGGAACCAAATAATTGAAGAATATTTTACATGAATAACAAATGTAAGACTGAGCTAAAAATAAATAAGTGAAAGGTCGTACAATCCATGGTTCTATATAAAATGAATCCTGCCAGTGACCTTGGACACAGATAATCATGGTATTTTTTTTATTTACTTGACAACTTTGA
Organism: Artemia sinica; assembly: GCA_027921565.1. Taxonomy (NCBI): domain Eukaryota; kingdom Metazoa; phylum Arthropoda; class Branchiopoda; order Anostraca; family Artemiidae; genus Artemia; species Artemia sinica. Next base: position 175,138 of record JAPEVW010000172.1, read on the forward strand.
AGCTTTCATATCTTTTCACAAAATGCGTATCGATTCTCTTTCAATAAATTAAGTTCCTAATAATGCAGGGACGTCAAACAACAAAAAATAGAGGGGGAGGGTCAAAATGTATTTTTCCAAATCTAAGAGGGGGCAACTTGGTTGTTTGTCGATTTTATTTTTTCAATTAAAGTGCCAAAAAAAGTAAATTTCAATAAAATTACCCAAAAAGGTATTTTCAAAATTTAGAGTGGGCGAAACAATGGGGTGGCAGGGGGATAATCTGGGGGAATTGCCCCTCCCCCCCCTCTTCAATTGATGTGCCTGTAATAATGTGTCGTGTATGGTTTTGACGCAGTCATTTAGAGAAACAGTTGAAACAATTTTCTATCCTACATCCCCCAGATATACGTCTACCTAACTTAAGAGATATTCAGGAGAGAATAGGGTAACTGGTGATCAGAATTTGCGGAATTGGATAGAAAACTGAAAATTGTAAACGAATGAACTTGAAAGGGTGTTAAAAAAAAGCTAGTGGTTCATCCACCATTCCTAAATGTTTCTTTGCGCTTGATCCCCTCCGAAGAACTTCCGTTAACATATTTGTTGAAATCTTATAGGGAAAAAAGATGTTTTGAGTGTACTATGGGTGTGATTCAGCTTACCAGGGTTACTTATAGAGTGGTGTTAATTCACGAGAACGCAGAGGGGGGGATGTATTATCAAAATCTAGAGGGGGGGGATGTATTATCAAAATCTAGAGGGGGGGGGGCAATTTTTTTCCTCTATGAAAATGCCAAAAAGTGTTTTCTGAGAAAAAAAGTTACTTTCAAATCTAGGGAGGGGGGGGACGACTCACTGCCCCCAATTGATAATTCCTGTTGTCCAAATGGGCTACTCCGGGATTAATTAAATCTTATTAACTACAATGGGAAGGATGAGAGAGCATAACTAATGTCACTTCATTTTTATTTACGTAGGTTCTACTCTACTTTGCAAACTGGGGCAAGCAGAGTAATGTTATTGATAGTTGTAAATAGTAAAATAAATGCAGAGAAATTTGGGTCAGATGGACAAGCAGCCTTGGCATGACCGTCGCCAGGGAGGCGGTGGGGTCATTGTCCCTGGAAACAAAAAGACATTTTAGAATATATAGAAAGATGCCTTCCTCCCCCCTTTGAAAGTCTGTTGGTAGTGCTCTTTATCCCTAGTTACGCTGAAGAACACTAAGAGTCACTGAATCGAGTTTTTAAAATTATCTCTTTTTACTTGATCTGTTGCTCTTTTCTATCTGAACTGAAAATATTTATCCAAGTAGACGATAAGTGTCCTTGCTAACGCTAGCAAAATCTCCGAGTTGGAATTCTAGTTTTTTTTCTAATTTGGACTTCTATTCAAAATATGCATTGAATTTCCAAAAAGAAATATCCTGACGAGTCTAATGGCAATGACGAAGTATTTTTGAGGGGTATAATAAGAGTACCAGTAACAGTAAAAAGTCATGTCACTCCAGAGAAAGGCTGGGAGTAACCCCAGGGTCTCATTATTCTCCAGTACTATTGAATTCATCTGGTGGTTAACTTGTGTTTGCTTGTAAAGTCAATCGAAGGCCGGTGTCGGAGCAAAAGTTTCATTCCGAAAACGAGTCTCATACTCTGAGAACCAAGGATTATATTTTACTCTCGCTTTGTATTTTAGAACTTGATTTCTCAGGGAAGGAAATTACTTGTGTCGTCTGATGGCATTGGCATTCTTATGATATTTTACCCGGTTTTATCAAATCCTGGTTAGGATTTTCTATTGTCTGTTTTATTAATGTTCTATTATTTTCTACAAATTGTTTTTGTAGTAAAGATCTTATTTACTTCATGTGTGTTTTATTAAGGAGCTTATAGGAACGAATCAAATGCACTTGGATACCGACTTACTAAATGTTAAACTATCGAGCACTAACAGATTCAATTTTTTTTCTCTTGGTTTTTTTTAGTTGAGAGTGGGGAAAGGAAAGAAACCATGTTACCTTCACGGTCTCAAGGTTTTAATTGTTCTGAAAAGATTGGACGTCACTATTTGGATTTTTTAAGTCAAATCGGTAATGTCGGAGCCAAGAACCTTAGTGGTGAACAAATCCAATACTTGGTACAGAATCTTCTTAGTTGAATTTATACACTTAAAGTAACTCAACGTAACTGAGTGAATTCTAGAACAGGTCTGTTGATCACGTAATTGCTGCTATACTGTACCAACACATTGAGTGGCAGAGCAAGGGCTTACATTCAACGATTTGTAACATTGTCCGTTGACTTTCCATAAATCAATTGAATAGTCTGGGCACGAAATTACATTTTTGTAGTAAAAATCTTTTACTTTTTGTTATTTATGAGGAGCTACATATGAAAAAAATCAAATCATAGCCAGCGTAACAGCGCCGCCTAACAGTGGCGTATTTAGTATTTCTGTTTGGGGCGGGAGGCACCAGTTAAAGGCTACCGGAAGTCCAGAAACTTGCCAGCAACTAAATATATTACTGTCATAGTCATTTTTTTAAACTTATTTATTACTATGCTACTAAAAAAGGTAAAATAATGAGGTCAGTTAATCAAATTGAAGAGTTCTAATCTTGCTAATCCTTGAATCAGATAGGAAATAACATAAACACTGTAAATACTTTTCATAGTCTAATCCGCCTTGATTTCCTCCCGAAATCGTTTGAAACATCGTCAATACCCACCTTGACATCGCAATTTATCGACATGTGTGCAACAACATTCACCTGCCCTCTCCTCTCTGATTTCGGAGGTATGTTTTAAGCTGCTTTAGCGTGCTAAATGAACGCTCTGCAGATGTCGTGGTAAAAGGGAGAAATTCAATCAAGAGTGAATCCACAATTGGAAAAAACGGTTGTCGCACGCACCAGGAGATTCAGAAATTTTATCGTGATGTTTAAAATTGTATCGGGTGGTTTAGAAATCTCATATCGAGTTCTTCGCATAGCTACTCGAGATACGGGGGAAATACAAAGTCTTTTTAAAAGAAAAGTGTCTGAAGAGGAGAATCGCCAACGTTGGCGTCTTGGTTCGTGATGTTGAAACGCAAAAAAAAACTCTTGTGTTTGATGATCGTGATACAAACAAATGACAAGAAAAAGCTGTTCTTTTGAAGTTACGAGGTGTTTTTTTTTAATTAAGGTCCGTTTGAACATTGATTACACAACAAAAGATTATTTCAAAAAGTAAAGTTATTTTCAGAATGTGCATACTTTACTCTATTTTTCGACATATATACCAATTTTTTCGAAACTCTTATCATGCCTCTCAACTAATTTTAAAGTAGAGTCTTTATAAGAACTTGCCGCCGGCTCCAATAACCAAGAGTTCACTGCTGTTTTTGCGTCGTCGAAATCTTTTTAACGATTGCCACTGAGGTGGAAACCGGTTGAACTGGAGACGAAATATGGGTTTCGCATACGCCCAAATCAAGGCAACAGAACATGGAATGGAAACACACACACTCCCCTGACAATTTGAAGGCCGACCATCCTCTCTCCCAGTGCAAAATCATAGCGTCGGTGTTTGGGAATAGGAATGGTGTTTTTTTGGTCGACTTCATGCAACGGAGAAACCACTATCAATGAAGAAGCATACTGCATAACCCTCAGAAAGATCCGTAGAGCGATTAAACAAAAACGAAAAAAAATTGGCATACTGACAAAGGAAATTGTCCTTCTTCATGACAATGCAAGACCTCACACTGCTGGTCAGACCCGTAATTTGCTGGAGAGTTTTGGCTGGGAGGTTTTAGATCACCCACAATAAGTCTTGATCTTGCACCGAGTGATTACCATCCATTTCTCCACCTCAAGTAATACCTCAGTGGCCAACGTTACAATGATGATGACAACGTAAAAACGGAAGTGAATTCCTGGTTAGCGGAACAGGTGGCAAGTTTTTATATAGAGGTTACTTTAAAATTAATCGAGAGGTATGATAAGTGTTACAACAAACTTGACAAATATGCTGTTAAGTAGAGTAAAGTATGTATTTTTTGAAAATAAATTTATTTTTTTCAAACAATCATTCGTTGTGTACTTATGATCAAACGGACCTTAATTAAAAAACACGCATCGTACATCATTTGTTGTGAAGTGTACTTTTATGGTATTTGGGGGTTGTAATCGTAGATGCCTTTATTCTCCCTTTATAGGGGAGATAAACTCTGGCCCTAAGGTAGTTAAACTTTGGTAGCGTGCCTTAGGCTATGACCGAACTAATGAGGCGTACCGACTGGGTAAGTTCGAGGGCTAAAGGTAGATTGTAGAGAGTTTGTCTAAAATACAATACTTTTATTCATTTAACATATAATAATAATCAGATATATACTCCCTACTGGGACCGGCTGTCCCAAGTAGACCACAAGTCTCAAAAATTACAATGATATATAATAAGATACAGACACTTACAATGATCCGACAAGATCCCAAGGTATTTCTAATGAGAAAACAAACGGGCAGAGGTTCACCCTGCAAGTCAAAAAGTCTGACTTCAGTCTCCAAAAATCGGGTATATATTTGGAAAACTAACCACGTCCTTCCGGTACATTGACGCATTTAGCCAGGAAATTGGTTATTGAGCAAGTTCCCTCCAAGCCCACACATTCCACGATTTGTATCTTTATCTTAAAAAAGTGCTATTTTGAAACTCTGTTTTTGCGTCTTAATATATTTTTACTCAATTAATAATTAACTAAATTAGAAAGCTTTACCACAATACTCCCCATTTAAAGAAGAATTGTCCCAATTCTCAATATTTTACTTTTAAAACAACTTAATTTCGTTTACAGCTATTATGCTGCCATCTTTGGGTCATTATGTGCATCTACCCTCAATGGGTTTCCTTAGGGTTATGTTTCTGGTCCAATATTGGCCATGTTCTTTTTTGTCGAAGAATTTCAATTCGAAATTCATCCTTGTTTCTCTTTCTCTGTCTCTAGGACTGACAATTCCTCTTTTACCATCTTCATATGCATCTTCTGTTTTACTTGACCCCAAGCGGCTTAAACATAATATTAGTGGTTTTGCTTAAATTAGATTTATATTAGAAAAGTTTTATGAAATTACTTTTTTGTTTAAATTTAATTCCCATTAATAATTTAATTTATCTGTGTGATGTGGTTGATATTTCGTGGTTGATATTACCGTGTGGTTGATATTTCCGTTTATATTTCGTTTTAGAAATGCCTTGGGTAAATTACACATAACATTTTGATTTTTAAATTTTCACATATTTTTCCAGCACAAAGCATTTTCACATATTTCAATAACATAAGCCATTAAGCTATGTAGCACATTTTCTAGGCCTAAATCAAGTTCTGATTTTATCTCACTTTCTGACGAACTTGTAGTAAAGTCTGTATTACTGCTATAGTTTCCAAAATATCAGTTGATCGAGTATGAGATGATAGTATCAGGATATATTTGAAGTGTCTTCAAAATTTGTTTCTTTCCAAAAATGTGTCAAAATATGATTGAAGGAAAAATGGATCCGAAAAGATGCTACGAAAAATTTGATTTCCAAAAAAATAGCTAATGCTGTATCTAAAATAAATATCCACATTATTATACATATAAAGCATATATTTTTACATATATAGCAGAATGAAACACTCAATTTTCGTATATATCAATGCATTCGAAAGTTAATTACTTTTAATTACTTTCTCCACTTTTTTAATTACTCCAAAAATAATAACCCGCTTAAATCGAAACATTATGTTTCTTTCTGGATTATTTCAAACTTAATACTAAACTGATTATTTCACAATAGAAATTATTAGTACGTTGACTCGAGGTCAAACATTTACATATAACATTAAATCACTAGTTAAAACTTTAAAGTTGATAAAAACATAGTTATATATATATATATATATATATATATATATATATATATATAAGCATTGTGTAATAGTTTACATAAGTTTTTTTTTTTTTTTAATTCGCAAAACTAGATAGGATATTTAACTACTGTTTAAAACTTGAAGCATTAAAAAAATAATACACGGTATAGATAAGCATTGGAATTAATTCCAATTATTATTTTGTTAATTGCTTATGAAGTATTAATGTATGATACTTCTTGAATGATGTAAACATAAAAAAACACAAATACTCAACATTTAATTCACTGTTTTTATAGGATAGTTTAGGTTATATACTATATATATATAATATATATATATATATATATATGATATATATATATATATATATATATATATATATATATATATATATTATATATATATATATATATATATATATATATATATATATATATATATAAATATATATATATGTATTAACCGAAGTTATGCTGATACTTAATTGTTAAAACAAACAACAATTATATACCCTAATAATTTATTTAATCACTGCAAGATTTGTTCTTTTTACAAGTTTTAATTAAGTCCTAACTGTAATTAAAATATTTACAAAACAAAAGCAACTCCAACAAATAGATTTATGCACTATAACTGATAACTGTGATTAGCCTTTATATAAGGGCTTGGCAATAGTTCATATAACATAATTTTTATATTTACATTTCTATAATTTTTTTTTAATATAATTCTCTGTTTATAAAAGGTTTTCGAAATATATTTATAACAGTAGATATTTTCCCAATTACATTTGTTACAACTATATAACTTTTCCCATATACGACTATATACATTTTGTTTTAAAACTTTGGTTCTATTTCGAACCACTTGTGTCATTAACTGTCATTAGCTTATAAGCCTGTTTGTTTATTCAGACTTTTAAGCTTTTCAATTCTTTTCGAATTTCTAGGTACTTGAGACAGTTTTATAACGTTTTTGTCTGTAATCTCTCTTTTTTCAGCTTTAATGTCTTTTTGGTTTAAGGCTTTATTTACAGCTTATATCTGATAAGCTAAAAAAAAAAATTGCTGTTCACCTTATACCTGCTATGCCATTATCAAATGACTTTGCCTGTACTCTTAAGGTTTGCTTACCTGCCTTCTGGTATCTCCTTGTAACGTTTCCAGGTCCTCTTGTCATGGCTACAGCTAAAATGACTATTATGAACCTGCACACACAATAATTAATTATTTAATAATTTGTGGGCACAATTTTATCTTGGGCTATTCTTTTTCCAGAAAAAGTGGCCCTTCTGCAGAAAATACCTAGCCTTCATGGCCCACAGTAATTCAGTTTTTGACATACAAGTGACAATGACTATTTTCACTTTAACTTCCCCACTTTTAGTGGTCTTGTCTTAGTTTTCAACTTCAAATTAAGTCCTTATGGGTATTATGTGAATTTTTTTTAAATGTTTCATGCCATGTTAGTCATTTTTCTGAAAACGACTTCCACATAAGAGAGCCAAATTTCTTTTCTTGACTACTTTGAGCATTTCTCCAATATTTCTATTAATCTCGGCCCGCGTTAACCAATGTAACGGTGGCTCCGTGGTATTAATGCTACTTATTTGTGCTTATTTAGTACAATTTTCATACTAGTTCGTTCGGCAAGTTCAATAAGTACGTCTAACAGAGTTTAACTGAATTCATTCAGTTTATTTTCCTTTTAGTTTCGTCTGGCTATATTTTCAACTTGAACCCTTCTCTTTTTTTTTGATTCGATATTTCAATGGAGCCTAAGGGTTTTTTCAAGTCTTTTCCCGCTTTTTCAGTAAAATATGTCTTCTTTTTTTTTTAAAGTTTTAGGTGTTAGAAAAATACTGTAGTTTTTCAGCTAATTTTTTTGAAAACACTTTTAATTAGTTTTGCCTCGCAATTGCAAGTTATCATTTATTCATAAAAATGTAAGTTTTACGATATCCTGATTCCCACAAAATTGTGTGGTTTTCATCACAGACACATATTCCTTGTCTGTAGTATTTTACCAAAAATTAGTGCCTATTGCGTGCCAAAAGTTGTGTAGAGATAGGGGTTATCAGCACCTATTGTGGTTTCCCTATAATCTTGTATATTATTCGCGTTTGGTATTATCCTCAGTTTAATTTGCGCCTTAGTTTTATACAGTCATTGAGTGTAATTTGTCCCTTTCGTGACATTTGACTATTTTGACTATTACCCTGTTCTACAAGTTTATGGGTTTTGTGCCCGGATAAAACCCTCGCTGCTATTTATTTTAGCACGACGGATTTTACCCGAACATCCAGCCCCAACCATCTCCAGTTTGACCGATATTTCTAATATCAATTTGGTTAGTTTGGTGTATCCCCCCAATGACAAGACGCTTAGCAGTTTTTGTTTTTAAATGCAAACGGTCCTGTCATTGGTGTTTTTCACCTGCAATACCCTCGCTCTGTTATTTCTGTTAATGGTGTGTTGTGAATTTATTTAATATGTGAAATTAATTATACCCGAGAAAACTTTGTTTTACACGGTGCTATACTTTTTAAATTGTGACCCATTTTATCTACGGTTTCTTGTTTATGTACACCGTCCTTATAGGTAAGTGTTTAATTTATCATATCTTCTACTGTTTATAACAAGATTACAGCAAGCTTGTACATGTAGCGCGCACTTAATGTAAACTCTCGCTGTTTTTCCTATTATAATTGTTTTAACATTCTTCAAAAACAATTTTTTTTTTAATTATCCCCCCAAAATATATTTTTTCAATATACATATTAAAAGAATCGCCTTTGAATGCTGATTCTAAATATGTATAATTTAATTAGTTCCACTACACCTATTTAAAAAAAAATTACGTGGCCTTATTAATTTCTTTATGAAACGAAGCCTAATTCGTTTTGACAAGTCTTGACGTTACACCGTTCGCGAAGTCTTATATCGTATCGGAAACAAAATTTTTGCAGGAAGCTATAATGTCACTTCAGATCGGAGCTAATAATTTAGCGTTAGAACGTGACGGTAATAATTTTTACTGGTGATCTATATTTGAAGGAAAACTTGATGTTATTTATATACCGATTAAAAAAGAAAATATAGATATTTCTTGAGAGGCTTTTAACTCGTTTTATTTTTATTTAATATTTTTTTTTGTTATGATTGTTTTATTCAAATATTAATCTGCTGGGGGCTACGCTCGTTCTACCTTTCTCCGTTTCCTGGTCCGAGTTTTGGACTCCAAATTTTCGCTTTTCTTCTTTATAATATTTGCAAGTTTTTCCGTGGTCTCTATAGTGTGGTTTACAAGGCTCTGAGTCCGAGTGCTGATTTGTTGCCTCGTCAAATATCTTTAATCTTTGTTTCTCTTGATGTTTGGCCTTTTTCATAAGTGTTTTAGCGACTTGTGCTGCTGACAAAGGAACTTCTTGCTGCCCCTTTTGTTTCTTTACTGTTCTCCATAATTTTTCTCTCAAAGAAGGTTTTCTTGACGATGGCCCAGGTTTAGTTATTTCGGTTTCTGTAGAAGAATTTTCAGTGTCACATTCTGTTAGCTCGCGTCTGGTAGATGGCGTTTGTTCCAAAAGCCATTTTGGCGTTAAGACTGTAGGTGAGTCTAATGTATGAAAATCAGATAATTCTTTGGTTTCTTACAATTTTTCTTCCTCTTTAGATTTAACCTCTGGTTTATTATGTCTTAAACCAGTAGGTTTCGTTTGAGGCTCTTCTCTGTCGCTTTCATCGCTAGTATCCGATGAACATTGAACTTTTCCTTTTTTTCTTGTTTGTTGTGGAAAGTTTGTAGCCAAGACTGGGCTAAATATTCCTTCCACTTCTCCCAACTGTTGTGGTCGTTAAAAAGGTCATAAAATTCATATGGTCTTCTGATATATACTGGTGAGATTGTGTCCTCTATTTCTTCTTCTGACAGTATAGGCTCTGTTTTCCACGGTTTTGAAAAATATCCCTTTTTTATTCTATTATGGTGTATTACTTCTTCCTTTTCCTTATGCTGATGTTTTAGAACATATGTTAAGTTATTTGGTAGAATTTTTGTAATCCTGTAGGGTCCATCCCATTTCGGTTTTAACTTTTTTGTTCCTTCCAGATTTGTTTTGTAAACATAAACCAAATCTCCTAAACAGTAACTCGTTTTATTTTTGCTTGTTCTGTCATATTTTTCTTTTTGTTCTGTTTTCGCATCTTCCAGATTGTCTTTAACTTGTTCCATAGCTTTTTTCATTCGCATCACCATCTCTTGCTTATATTGGTCTAGGTTGTAATATATTCTGTCATTTTGTATTTCATCTAAACAAATTCTGGGATCTCTTATATGTTGCAAAAAAATGGCGTTTCTTTTAAGGTACGTGAAAAAGCCGTATTTATTGCAAAGACTACAAATGGTAAATGTTCATCCCAATTTTCATTTTCCTCTCTTGCATGTATTCCCAGCATGTAAGCTAATTCCCTATGCTTACGTTCAACCTTCCCATTAGCTGCGGCCATGTAAGACGAGGTAAACCATCGTCCAACCCCCAGATATTCTGTAATTTCGTCTAATAATTTGGCTCTAAAACATGGCCCATTATCGCTAAGTAAAACTCTAGGAAAAATCCCGTGTTCCAGAAATAGGCGATTGACCAAAACTTTCGCAATGGTTTTTGTCTTTTCATCTTTAATTGGAAAAGCGTATAAATATGAATTAAAATGGTCTACTATGGTTAGTACGCACCTGTTTCCTTTCCTGGAAACTGGTAAACTTCCCCCGGATCCCCAAATGTCTATTGACATTATTTCTCCTACCCCTGAAGGGGTGGGGTATTGACCTAATTCAGCCCTAGGGGTCTTTGGTGGCGACTTTTGTTTGGCGCACTCTTGGCAGTTTTGTATAAAAGCTTTTACTTTTGAGTACAATTTTGGAAAATAAAAATTTCCCTTCTGTCTCCCCATAGTTTTTGCTTCTCCCATGTGACAGCCAATCGTTGCATGTGCCATCTGTAAAACTTCTCCTCCCAGAGATTTTGAAATTACTGGAATAATTTTTAAGTCATTTTTTCTATATTCTTGCGATGGTCTATGGTATCTTACTAGAAGATTTTTACTTTCGTCCAGATCAAAATTATCTAAGTCCTTTAAAAAATGTTTAAAGTGCTCTGGCAGTTCCGTTCCTTTTGATAAAAAGGATTTCATTGCTAAACAAAAATCATCTTTATTTTGATGCTTCGAAATATTTTCATTGGACAGTATTTCTACCCCTTCCAGTTCGTTCTGGATGGTTGCTATCACATTTTCTTCCTTATCTGGATTTCGTGACAAATAGTCTGGTAAAATATTTGTACGGCCCTTTATATATATTGGGGTATATGAATATGCTTGCAGACGTAGTATCCACCGTGTCAGCCGGGCTGAAGTATTTTGCATCGTATGTAGCCAAACTAATGATTTTTGGTCTACGCGCAAAATAAATTTTTTTCCAAGTAAAAATTGTCGAAAATATTTGTAAATACTATAACTGCTAAACACTCCCTTTCAACTGTCGAGTATTTTTTTTCTGCTTCCGTCAGTGACCTATTGGCGTATTGAACTATTGATTCTACTCCTTCAGAATTTATGTTTAATAATATGGCCCCTATACCGTACCCCGAAGCATCTGTTTGCAAACAGAAGTCTTGTGACAAATCTGGTAGTTTTAGTATTGGCGCCAGTAATAGTTGCCTTTTTATTTCATTTAGTGCTTGTTTTGCTTCCGCTGGACATTCGAATTTACCTGATTTCTTCAAAAGGTTCGTCAAAGGTTGTACTATTGTGGCATAATTTTTAATATATCGTCTGAAATAGCTTAACAACCCACAAACTGATCTGCAGCTTTTTTGATCTTTAGGAGGCTGTAAATTCTCTATGACTGTAAATTTTTCTGGATTTGGTGAAATAGTACCTTGGTTTATCAGGTGTCCAAGAAATACTAATTTTGGTTCTACTATTTTTAACTTTTCTGGTTTTAATTTTAAGCCTGCTTTTTCAAACTTTTCCAGTATTTTTCTAAGTCCGACCAAGTGGTCTTCCAAGTTTTCATTAAACAGAATTACATCATCTAAATAAGCCAAGGTATCTTTTTTCCTTCCTGGTTCGTTATCTTTTAACACCAAATTCATTAGGCGACTAAAACAATTTGGACTAAATGATAAGCCAAACGGCATACGTTCAAATGTGAACGTTCTCCCATCGTCTAAGATTACTGTAGCCTTATGCTTAGTTTCTGCATCTAAAGCGATTTGCCAATATCCTGCTATTAAATCAAAACTAGTGTAATATTTTGAACCCCATAACGAATCTAAAATCGAATCAATTCTTGGTAGCTTCATCACGTCTTTAACCGTGACGGCGTTTAGTGATCTAAAGTCTATACATAATCTCCAGGTGCTATCTTTTTTTCTGACTATTACTAATGGAAAGCACCAATCACTAATACTTTCTCTTAATTATTCCCTGATCTTCCATTTCTTTTATTTTGCTTTCTAGCCATGGCTTTAAATGATAAGGTGTTTTATACGGTGACTTTTTAATTGGAGGGCCCTCTGTTGATATCTTGGGCATGATTAAGTGAGTTAATCCGTAATCCGCTTTGTGTCTTGCAAAAGTCCATTTAAAATCCCAAAGAATATTTTCCACCCTAGTTTTTACGTTTCCGGTAAATGTTTTAAATCAAATTGTTGCAAAAAATCCGTTTTCGCCATTCCATACTCTTCTTGTGGTTGCGGTTTTATTGAGGATAAATGTTCGTGGCTAATGAAGGTTGCGCTTAATTCTGGACTGTTTAGAGATTTTATTTCCGAATTTGAAATCTTTTCTGCTGATCCAAGTTCTACCTGGTTCAGTTTTATCTTATTATTACTTAGATTTGATAGTTTTAAGTGTGTTATACCATTTTCAATTTTTATAACTTGATTTTCCACGAAAATCATTGGGTATTCTTTTATGGTGTGTCCCCCTATCACGGCATCCATTGTTTTAACCTTTCCTTCTTTGTCATTTAATGTAGCTAGAACTTGAGCTGTCGTTCCCCCTTCTATTGTGATTTTTCCGCTTATTTTTAGGTTATAATTCGAATCTTCACTTTCGTTATTTGTTGTTACGCAAATTTGCCTATTATTTTTATTTGCCTGGTTTATTGTGATTGTATTGTATATGGGTTCCCATACAATCCCATATTTTCTGATGGCATCTACTCCTAGAATACAAGGAAATGGTAGCTGCTTGCATATTATTACTGTTACTGTTATTTCTTTATCCCCTGCACTAAATTTTAGTGGACATTCTCCCAAAATTGTCAGCTTGTGCCCTGTCACTGATGTTAGGGTATTTTGGCATCTGCTTACTCGATTTTTGACACTAGGAGGAAACCTATTAAAAACTTCCTCTCGAATTAATGATTTAGATGCGCCTGTATCTAGTAAACATGGTAAATTTTGAAAACACTCAATTTTAAAACAACGCAGAATCGGTAGATTATTATTATTTGCATTTGTATCGCAACATTCTAAACTATATTGGGGTCTTTGTAAGGAAACAGCTCTGTCGACCCTTACAGGCTGGTTTCTCCGTTTAAATGCCCACTGTTTGGCCAAAAGTTTCTGGGATTATCCCAGTTTTCTTCAGCGCTGCTACTTTGACCCTGGGTATTATTAACCGTTTGCCTCCTAGGCCTAAATTCAGGAATATTAATAGGTGTTTGCCAAGTATTATTTGTTCCCTGCCTTCCTAAATTTATGTCCCCCTGCGTTCTGAATTGGTGTCTTGTCTTGTACGTCTGGCCTTCTTTGCGTATTCTATGCCAGCAATCTGCTGCATAGTGGTTTGGTTGGCTACAATAATAGCAATAAAATTTTCTAAATATTTTTGATCTCTCCTTGTTGGTTCCCCAACTATCTGTCTTTGGTGGAGGAGGGTGCCCATATTTTCTATAGTTATTAGCTGCTAATCTCCCAAGGTCGTGGAATCTGTCAGCTATCTCCCTAGACGGCGACCCTCGGCCTCCGTCGCGCCTTTTTGGTTCACGATTCGGCTCCTCAAAGCTCACCCTTTTTTGTCCCCTTTCACATTTTATACTTTCTTGGGCTCCTGGTTATTTATTGACATCTGGTCAAACTTTTTCATAGCCTCGTCAATTTTTACCTCTGTTTCGACTAGTATTATAGCCTGCTCTAAATTTTCAGGTTTCCGCGATAATATTAGTCTTAATAACTTTTTTGGTAACCCTTGAGTAAAAGTATGTAGTTATACTTTCTGTACTGTCTCGTCATTTCCGCCTTTCTCTAATTGTAAACACACGGATCTACAAATTTTGTCTGCATATTTCCTGATACTAGTTGAGGTATCGAATGTGACTACCTCTGTTCTTAGCCTCTCGGAGATGCTTGTCTCTATGAATCTTGTTTTAAAAGATTCAATTAGAGTACTGATGTCCTTGGGCTCTTTTTCCTTAATTGCCTCAAAATGTTTAAGGGCGCTTCCCTTTAATCTGGCTGCAACGCATTGCTCTTTGACTTATTCTCAAACGGTTCAGTTAGTTCGTCGAAAATTTTTAATTTTTCGATAAACTCATCTACATCTGAATTTCCCGCGTATTCTGGTATAATTTTTGCAATTTCAAGTACTGTTGACAGGGAAGTCATTTTTTCCTCTGGTAAAGCCATTTTATTTCAATCTACTATTTTTATCTAGCCTTCTCGACCCAGTTTTTCTAGCGACCACCAGTTGTTGTGAAGTGTACTTTTATGGTATTTGGGGTTGTAATCGTAGATGCCTTTATTCTCCCTTTATATGGGAGATAAACTCTGGCCCTAAGGTAGTTAAACTTTGGTAGCGTGCCTTAGGCTATGACCGAACTAATGAGGCGTACCGACTGGGTATGTTCGAGGGCTAAAGGTAGATTGTAGAGAGGTTGTCTAAAATACAATACTTTTATTCATTTAACATATAATAATAATCAGATATATACTCCCTACTGGGACCAGCTGTCCCAAGTAGACCACAAAACTACAAAGTCTCAAAACTACAATGATATATAATAAGATACAGACACTTACAATGATCCGACAAGATCCCAAGATATTTCTAATGAGAAAACAAACGGGCAGAGGTTCACCCTGCAAGTCAAAAAGTCTGACTTCAGTCTCCAAAAATCGGGGTATATATTTGGAAAACTAACCACGTCCTTCCGGTACATTGACGCATTTAGCCAGGAAATTGGTTATTGAGCAAGTTCCCTCCAAGCCCACACATTCCACGATTTGTATCTTTATCTTAAAAAGTGGTATTTTGAAACTTTGTTTTTGCGTCTTAATATATTTTTACTCAATTAATAATTAACTAAATTAGAAAGCTTTACCACACATTCATCTCATCAGCCAATATCCAAAAATACTTCGCAACTTTCGCTCTATTAAAAATTGGGCCCAGAATGACATTGCCTACACTATCGACGATATCATTCTGCACAATAGTAGATGTATATTTCGCACTTTTGATGTCGAAAACTCCCCCAATTTTTTGTTTCCCCAATCTTACTTGTCCTGTTTGCGGGACCAGACGTGAACGCCTCAGCCCGCATCTAAAAGATTCCGTATGGTTGACTCCCATCTGTCGCTATCCTGCGCCAGATTTTCAGTAAACTGGAATCAGCAGCTCTCCCACTTTCTGCCAGTTTTTCGAAATCCACCAATGGTATCGAGGTCATTTTAAAAGTTGCCCACCAATTCTTGGATAGACCACCAGGATGTGTGTGCCAATCTTGCAAACTAATACTACTACTACTAACAACTCACCTTAGCACCAAGCCGCCTGAGGCCAACACAGCTACGCACGCTCCTCCTCCACCCAATCTATTCAAAGCCTCCCTTTTTACACCCGCCCACGAAGTTCCCATTTCCTTTAAATCTTTCTTTATGACGTCCTCCCACCCCAGACGTGGACGACCTGCTTTCCGTTTAGCCCTAGATGGTTGGCCGAAAAGAACAATCTTCGGCAATCTGTCATTCTTCATCCGCACAACGTGCCCTAGCCACCTCAACCTTTCTTTCATTATAGCCCTAGTGAGCGGTATTGAACCACATTTTTCGTATAGCCTATTGCTTGAAATACGGTCAGACAGCCGGGTACCCAGAACAGTCCTTAAGCAATTTCTCTGGAAAACATCTAGCAAATCTTCATCCGCTTTTCGGAGCGTCCATGCTTCAGAGCCATATTTGACCACTGTCATCACTGTAGCTTCTAATATTCTAATCTTGGTTTGCAGACTTATCTTCCTATTCTTCCAGCCTTTTTTTAACTGTGAAAAAACACCCTGAGCCTTGGCTATTCTATATTTAACATCTTCACTGCTCCCACCATCTTTACTAATGATACTACCAAGGTAAGTGAAGCTGCCCACCTGATCAATCTTTTCATTACCCAACGTCACCTTTTCATCTTCACTTATTCCTAGCCTTAGTGACTTAGTCTTCCTAACATTAATTTTCAAACCAACTCTAGCACCCTGAACTCGCAAAACCTCTAAAACTTCATTCATTTTGCTCACACTTTCATCTAGGATGCTCAAATCATCAGCATAATCCAAGTTCAGGAGACTTTTTCCTCCCCATTTGATTCCGTGGTCTCCCATTGCCTTTCCTGTGCTCCTTAGAACAAAGCTCATCAAAATAATCCATACAAAGGGGGATAGAACACAACCCTGCTTAACTCCTGATTTAATACAAAACCAGCTGCTAACCTCATTTCCTACCTTAATCGCAGCAGTGTTATTCTCGTACATAGCACTAATCACTTTAATGTATTTGTCTGGTATACCATACAAGGATAAAACCTTTACTAAAGCTCTTCTATCAACAGAATCGAACGCTCGCTCATAATCTATAAAACTGAGGACCAAACGTGTTTGAAAACTCAGGCACTTCTCAATTATTAGCCTAAGAGTGAAAATTTGGTCGACACATCCTCTACCTTTTCTAAAACCGCACTGCTCTTTTCTTAAAACTTTGTCTACGGCATCTCTCAGTCTAAAAAGTATCATATTACTAAGTAATTTACTACCTACAGAGACCAGACTAATGCCTCGATAATTACCACACTCACTTTTATCACCTTTCTTATAAAGTGGCTTAATTAAGGTTTTCCTAAAATCGTTAGGTACTTCCCCTTTTTCAAAAATCATATTCATATTCTTCAGTAACTTATTTCTAACCTCAGAGCCACCATATTTAAGAAACTCATTTACCACCCTATCAACACCTGGAGCCTTATTATTCTTTAATCCTTTTAGTACTGTTGCTAATTCCTCCTCACAAAACAAATCTTCCTTCACATCCAAGGTATCACAAACTTTTTCATTTTCCTCTATATTTTTTCCTGCAACTCTATCTCGGTTAAGCAAATTCTCAAAATGTTCGGCCCATCTCTCTTTAGTTTTTTCCTTATCGCTAATTGCGACCCCATTCCTATCTTTAACTGGGCCAAGTCCGGATTGACTACTCCCTCTCAATTTGTTAACGTGCCAGTACAATATTTTACTATTATGCCGTCTAGCTGCAGCTTCCAGATCCTCGGCAAGTTCATATTTTAGTGCTTTCTCCACTTTCTTTACATTTATTTTGTTTTCATACGATCTATCACTCAGATAATTCTTGTACAAGTCCTTTCTCCTTTCTATTAAACATAAAGCTTTTTCACTAATATTCTTAGCTGCAGTTCTAGCTTTCTTCCCTAATACACCTTCAGCAACTTCACAAATTATTTTTCTAAAATTATTCCAACCATCTTCCACATTATCAAATTTTAAACTCTCAAGTTTAGTATTCAACTGTTCCTGAAAAGTTTCTCTCAAATTCTCATCCTGGAGTCTACCAACATCATAACTTCCCGGGAGGTAGTTACCCTTCCGATATTTCAGCTTTAAATTAACCCTTTGCACTACTAGATGGAGATCTTTACTTTTAACATCAATAACAGCACTCCTATATACCCTAGTATCTTGTATTGATCCTGCCAGTCTTCGGTTTACTATAACATAATCAATAAGGTTTGCTGTCTTACCATCACGTGAATACCATGTTAACTTATGAGCCATTTTATGACCAAACACCGTATTGGTTATAACTAGATTGTTATACCTACAAAATTGCAAAGTATCCATTACTGTTTTCTTTTCCTACACCAAATTTACCTAGACTGGGATACCATCTATCCCTATTTCTACCAAACCTGGGCGTTAAAATCTCCCAGTAATCACATCATATTTCTACCTGGGACCCTTCTATTTGCTCCTGTAACTGTAAGTAAAATTAATCTGAGTCACTAGTATCTCCGTCAGTCAGTTCTACAGGGGCGTATACTACTATAACTGATACCCTGAACTTTCTAGTCATAAAATGAGCAATTATTATTCTATAATTAATACCTTCCCAGCCTAAACAAGACTTAGCAGCTTCCTTATTCATCATGAGCCCTACTCCCTGTCTATGTACCCCATCCTTCCTGCCTGAGTAAACAAATTCTATATCACCTAATTTCATGGTTCCTACCCCTGGCATATGAGTTTCTGAAATTCCTAATAAATCCAGTTCGAATCGTCTGAATTCGTCAGTCAAAATGTCGATACGATAGTCATTTTTTAATGTCGTAACATTTTAAGTTCCAATTTTCATGTTCTCTAAATCATTGAAATTATTTTCGCCTCAGGAAAAGCAATGATCCGGATACCAGTGCAGGACGGGGATCACATATCTTCTCAAGTCTACACCGAAGTTCCTACCCCTGGCATATGAGTTTCTGAAATTCCTAATAAATCCAGTTCGAATCGTCTGTATTCGTCAGTCAAAATGTCGATACGATAGTCATTTTTTAATGTCGTAACATTCCAAGTTCCAATTTTCATGTTCTCTAAATCATTGAAATTATTTTCGCCTCAGGAAAAGCAATGATCCCGGATACCAAATGCAGGACGGGGATCACATATCTTCTCAAGTCTACACCGAAGTGCTTAAGCCGGCTTAGAACCGGACAGCAAGAAGTCCCTGGGACCTCCATGAATGGAGGCTTTGTGCAATCCTGGGCCCATCTTGGTCACAACATGGTTTTCAGCACTTGCCGATGCTCTTCTATCAACAAGAGTCGAAATCCTGCACAGACAGTCTCAAGCCTATTACCTCCGACTCATTATATATTCATGCCTACAAATATTATGCTACTACTGGGAGGCAACCCACAATAGATGAATTAGCTAGGAAGAGGTTTTTCAGCCCAAAGACGCCCATCAAAACATACCAAGCCCAGAAAAATTGTCCATTAGTCAGAATCCCGAGCGAATGCTGTGTCGTTTACTAGGCTATAATTTCCTCGAAGGGCGCCACTCCTCAATTGAGAATAGAGTTGACCGCAAGGTCCCCAGTCTTGCAGGTACCCCGAAAAGATCGAGGCAGCCTTTTGCAGAGGCCGTTGTCCATAGATCTGGATCTTACGCTGCCTCAGTTGTCCTCCTCTAGAGGATCCTCCCGCGATGATGTTCTGCATCACCATGCAATTTAACCCATTACTGGGAGAAGGTTTGCAACTCATGGAACTTGTGAACAAACCAGTTGGCCCTTTTGAGTGTATATTTGAGGGGCCTTCTTCCTCCTCCGCCTGTATTTATGACCCCGGGCGAGGGTGCCACAGTTTATATTATGGACCCCCAGGGACATGGTCCCCCCTTGGTCCGTGCCTCCTATGGAGGTACCCTACATATCTTTAAAGCGTTCCCCTATATATATATATATATATATATATATATATATATATATATATATATATATATATATATATACTATATATATATATATATATATATATATATATATATATATATATATATATATATATATATATATTAATATATATATATATATATATATATATATATATATATATATATATATATATATATATATATATATATATATATATATATATATATATATATTATATATAATATATATATATATATATATATATATATATATATATATATATATATATATATATATATATATATTATATATATATATATATATATATATATATATATATATATATATATATATATATATATATATATATATATATATATATATATATATATATAGATATATATATATATATATATATATATATATATATATATATATATATATATATATATAATATATATATATATATATATATATATATATATATATATATATATATATATATATATATATTAATATATATATATATATATATATATATATACTATATATATATATATATATATATATATATATATATATATATATATATATATATATATATATATAATATATAGTATATTATATACGTATATATATATATATATATATATATATATATATATATATATATATATATATATATATATATATTATATATATTATATATATATATATATATATATATATATATATATATATATATATATATATATATATATATATATATATATTATATATATATATATATCTATATATATATATATATATATATATATATATATATATATATATATATATAATATATATATATATATATATATGCAGTATGAGTGTTGAGGGGGCAAAAGCTACCTTCTCATTGTGGAGACGATAGTGTATTTTGGATAACTATACTCCGAAAAGCCAATACTCTAAATTAACTCTTTTTCTCGAAGCATTTCTGAGCAGAAGCTAAATTTTGATTAGGAGTTGTGTCTGAGAGGGGGGTAGCCCTCCTCACAAGTAGGGTAATCCTGTATATACTATTAAAAACGAACATAAACTACATAAACAAACGGCATTTTTCAAAAAGAGTGAAGAGTGATATTAAAACTAAGAAAGAACAAAAAGTTCGATAAATGGAGGGGCTGTCCCCTCCTCAATCCCCCACTCTTCATGGCAAAGTCTGATTTTTTACGTCGGCCCCTAAAGAACGACCGCTCTAGTTCAAGGGTAGTAGAATAACGATAATTTTTACAGCATTACCAAACTTTCACGTAAAGAGCGGTGCGTTGACGAGGGGGCACCCCCCCCTTATATATGGAACAGTTTCTGTTCATTTTGAGTTTCAATCTCGCTCTTAATTGCGAAAAACCTACTTTTTATTTAATTCCCATTACAAATCTATTACTTTCAAATGTAAAGGACAAAAACAATTGTCTAAACATAAATTTCAATCTCTAGCCTTTTTTTGGGATGGGGGAGTGGGGTCTGAGGGCTGGCAACACCACCCATATTTGTGGTGAAATTACTCAACATAGAGTATTTGGTGCAATTCAATTAGTTTTTTCTAGTCTAAACAGCCCCTTATAAGCAAATGACACTAGCCTTTTGAGGGATTGCAACGCCGCCCTTATTTATGGTAATTTATAAGTTTCTTTTTCGGCTGTGGGCTCGATGTTACAGCAGCGGTGCCGCACATCAGCATTTGAGGTTCTGTCGGAGTATCAAATCCTCAGGATTTTCCGTAAACAGCGATGGTCAAAGACTTCCATGCCATGGAAATGAACTGCCTTCAGTGGCCAAGCCTCAGTTGCATAGAAGAGAACAGATCTAAAAGTCCTTTTCAACACTTTTTGTAAGGAGATCACATTTTTGATGAAGAGCTGGTATGATTTTTAAGCAGGGCTGGCTCATGAACATTTTTCGGTTTTTAATCCTTTCCTGGTTATATTGAAAATTCAATTGCTGGTCAATTGGAATGCTTTTCCCTTCTTGTATTTTGATAAACATCATGAATTTTTGTACTGCAGTAGCACGATACTGTCTTTCATCATGATGCTTGAAGTCACCAAAAGCATCTTTAAGGTTAGTGTATGGCTTCGAAACCAAGCCTCCAAGTGTCTCATGTGAGCTTTTACTGGTCTTAGATTCGGTAAACAGGACGCGGTGTTTAAAGATTGCACCTTTTATTGAAGGGTTGAACACCAACCACGAATAATTTTGGAGCCATGTACTTAGAAAACGACGTTTTGTCACTATACCCTCGACATTCCGGCTAACTATTTCTGAAAATTCAAAGTCCTTTCCTAGTTTCCACTGCCTACACATTAAGTCCAGTTTTCGTGCATCAGAAAATTGGTCACGGTTATCAAAGGACTCCAGACTAATGTCAAGCAAGGTGATTATGGGTGCAGTAACTGAGGTTAGCCAAGTACGTTCTACCCTTGCCTCAATAACTGGAACAGTAGGAGTCAAAACACCATCTTCAGCTGCACGCAATGTTTTTGAAAAAAAAATGATAAAGAAATTGTTGGCAGTTTCGTTTCGAAATTAAGATACCTGTCGATATATATTGCGCTTTCTTTTTAAATTTCACTGTGTCACGTCGAGTCAAATACCAGCAACGAAGCTTGCGCAGCTTTCAACCTGATCAAAGGTAATCACAATAATTATGAAGTAATACTTGCCGGAGACTCGAGCAAAGGGATGGAATGCCCGAGAGAATGACGATTCTTGGCTAAGGACATGAGAGAGATCTTAAAGTGTAGGACCTAGACCTAGACAGATATATATATAAGATCTTTAAATGGAAGAAATATATGTATATCTATTTATATACATGTATATGTATATCTGTGTTTCCCGGTTTAAAAGACGGTTTGTCTCACTAAGGTCTCTTATTATCAGAACGATAAAGTGTATTATACAACAGGTAATTATAATTTTAAAATGGTGAAATATAAGCTGAATGTCAGCCAGCAGAAAAAAAAGAAGCGAAAATGCTAGAGGTAGATATTTCGCCAGGGACTTCCCCCCAGCTGTCTTCAGTTCTCAAAAAAAAAGAAGGAAGACTAATCTTTTGAATTAACTGTAACTGAGCAGAAAAAAGACTGAATCAAACTAACCAAAGTAAATGAAAGACTATTC
The DNA here is from genome assembly GCA_027921565.1 of Artemia sinica. Taxonomy (NCBI): domain Eukaryota; kingdom Metazoa; phylum Arthropoda; class Branchiopoda; order Anostraca; family Artemiidae; genus Artemia; species Artemia sinica. Next base: position 197,963 of record JAPEVW010000172.1, read on the forward strand.
ACTAATTATATTGGGCAAGAATTCTCTGCTTAGTGATTGAATATATTTATTTAGGTTGTCTACTGAACTAATTTTCATTAAAAGTGTGGTCAAATGACCCTAAATTAAAATGAAGAAAATTGTTATTTGAATCCTTTAATTTTAAGCTATTGTACATTGGGTTTAAAGAAATATCTCCAGTATCTCTACTTAAAGCAAGGTCTCTATTTATGGATTTTTCTCAATTTCAATTGCCATCCTAAAAGAATGTGGGAAGCCATTCGCTTCAAATATTAAATCTGCCTCATCAAAAAGAACTAAATGTTCTGGATTTTCAATAATAAGGAGGGCCAATGCAGAGTTAATATCCTCATTTTATTTTAAATTTAACATCTCAGAAAAATCTTGTATTCACGTCGTCTTTTCCCCAGAAGCCCCCTCCCCCCTGGAAAACAGCCCTACAGAATATCCCCCCTCCCACGCGGAAAATTGCCCCCTATTTTCCCCTCGGATAATTCCAGATTTTCACTAGAAGAAAAATTGAAATTTCTAGCCTCCTGGTTAAATCAGGTTCAATCGTATTGCATTACCCATGGTGAAGACCCATAAGGGTTATATATATTAATATTTGTTCATTTATTTTTTCCCAGAGGCACATCATGTGGAAAGGGTGGTCTAATTAGCTTTGGAGGTGGCATAGTCAATTGGAAATCAAAAGTTCCAGTACCCTTTTCTAAGATTTAGCCTGCTTTTCAACCAATTGCTACCGAATGAGTTGTTACTGACAACAGTGTCTAAAAGAAATTCTTATTGTAGCTTAACGGCCCTTGCGTTTCAGCACTTGTTTTGTAAGAATCTTCAGATAAATGCAGTTAGCTCTAAGGGAGAGACGATAGGATGGTCGAGGTTGAAATTGATATATAATCCTCAGGGCTGTATCCAAGACTTTTGTTTGGGGGGAGGGGGGGGGGCTTTGAAACAGGCACGGTCATCTGAATCAGAATCTAATTTTGAAAGAGAGGAGCTAGATTTGCAAACAAATCCTATTGAAGACAGTCTTAATGACTGAAAGTGACTGAATGTTCCGCTCTTATAATCCAGTGCTTAGTTAATCATTCATCAATGTGGTATAAACCTCATTTTTAATTGTATTCGGTACTTTCATAAATAAATACAAAATAACACGTATATGATATAAGGAATGTGGCTGAACACGGCTATTCAAATGTGCAAGATTGTTAGGGTAACATTTCTTAGGTTTAAGTATAGAAAAAAACGACTAATATGATTTTACTCCCAAATAATGGTAAATTTAATTTATTTATTTTATTCATTTTCTTTAACAAAATGGATGTCCAAAATCAGGCACTATCTAATTGCTGAGGTATTGCCATAGACACAAGATTACCAGAGGGATAAACTATACAGTTAATTAAATTGATAAACTCTAGATGAAGGGGCATTAGCTTTTTTAAGCCCAGGAAAACCAAAATCGCTACAAAATTTAATTAAAAGCTGTAAGTGATGCTTAAAAAGAAATGCCTCAACTGGTCTTGTAGCTACAGGGCAACTCCAAAACACCAATTTTGCCCTTTATTTCCTAGAGAGTATCTTATTTTACCAATCTTGCCTTATTTTACCAATTTTAATTACCGATTTGTTATTTTACGGTAGTTTTACAACAGTGAAGATATTGAGGCGAAAATTCGAGGAAATGTTGAGGGAAAGTTAAACTGAATCAAAACATACTACATGCATATATATTATCAAAAGGGCGTATCACCAATATCTTAGGAACGGCTTACCGTGTCAAGCTGAAACTTCCAGGGCATGATGAGGGGGGGGGGTCGATTGACCAAAAGGCAATATGTACATACTGCTACTAAGGCTACTGCTATTACTGTTACTACTAATGATACTAGTACTACTAAGGGAAATGAAGGTGAATATTTAAGAGCATATTAGGGGAAAGTCGAACTAAATCAGAATACACTATGTGTATGCAGGCTGTCAAAAGGGCGTTTTCAGGAATGACTTAGGGTATTAAGTTGGAGCTTTCTGGGACTGCTTCGGGGGAAGATCAGTTAACCAAAAGGCAATATGTGTACGATACTGCAACTCCAACTCCTATTGCAACTAATACTAAGGCTGAAAAGTATTGAGATACAAATTTGAGAAAATGTTGAGGGAGAAGTCGATCTAAATTAAGACACACTATGGGCATACAGGTTATCAAAAGGGCATATCGGCAATATCATAATAGCAGCTTATAGTATTAAGTTGAAATTTCCAAAGCTTGATGAGGGGGATGTGCAATTGACCAAAAGGCAACATTACTACTGCTACTAGTTAGTAGCCTACTACTACTAGTAGTAGTAATGCACTTATTACTGTCACTACTGCTACAACTAAGGCTAAGAGTCTGAAGATGAAACTTTCAGAGAATATTTAGAGGAATATTGAACTAAATCGAAACATACTGTGTGCATTTAGGTTGCCAAACGAGAGTATAAGCTATTTCTCAGGAACAGCTAAGAGAATTAAGTTGAAACTTTCAGGACGCGGTGAGAGGGATATTGAACTAACTAAAAGGAAATTTGTATACGCTACTACTACTATTACTATGACTACTACTACTGATGCTAAGGATAGGAAGGTAGTCTAGAGTATTGAGTTGAAACTTTCAGGGTATATTAAGGGGGATGTTCAACTAAGCAAAATGTACATACAACTACTACTATGACTGGTACTACTACTACTATTTCTACCACAACTAATACAACGATGACTACTACTACTGAAGCTAAGGGTATTGCGGTGAAACCTTCAGGGAATGTTGAAAAGGATAATGAACTATGCTAAATTGAAACAGGCTATGTGGATGCAGGTTATTAAAAGGGCGTAAAAACTATTTTTCAGGAAAAGCTTAGATTATTAAGTTGAAACTTTCAGTGCACGTTGAGAAGGATGTTAAACTGACTAAAAGGTACCATATGCATAATACTATTACTAATTCTACTACTATTACTAAGGCTATTAGAGAAAAATTTTCAGAAAATGTTGAGGGGTATGTTGAATTAAATTGAAACACACTTTGTGCATGCAGGCTGTCAAAAGGCCGTATCAGCAGTATCTCAGGAACGGCTTTGAGTATTAAGTTGAAACTTTCAGTGCATGTTTCGGGGTGTTGTAGCAATAAAACTTCCATATGTGCGTGCTACTACTACTAGTAGTAGCAGTACTACTACCAGGGTTCGTACTAATTTTACTAAGGCTAATCGTATTAATGTGGAACTTTCAGGAACAGGGCTATATCAAAACACATTATGTATATGCAGATTCTCCACAGAACTTATCAGCAATATCTCAGAAAAGGCTAAAATATTAAGTTGAAACTATCAGGGCATGAGGAAGGGACGTTTTACTAGAACAAAAAGGCAAAATGCGAATACTATTACTGCTTACGACTAATAATACTCCTGTACTACTTTTCGTTCTGCTACCGGGTATACTACTATTACTAATGCTAAGGGCACTAGTTGAACTTCCAGAGGACGGTTATGAACAGGATTGAAACACACTATGTACATATTGGTTATCAAAGGGGTGTGTTAGCAATATCCCAGCAACGGCTTAGGGTATTAAGCTGAAACTTCTAGAGCTACCAATATTACTACCACTTTTGCTGCTACTTCTGTTACTATTGAATTAACTAAAAAAAAGGCTTAAATGCATCCAGGTTGTTCAGATGTCCAGGCAGGAATCGGTCATGAAGTAGAAACTTTCACGGAAATTTTATGTTGCTTTAAACCAGATCAAAAGGAACTATGTGTATCCTGGTTGTCAATAAGAAGTCCCTGCAATATATCAAGAACAACTAAGGGTATTAAGATGAAACTTTCAGGGCTACTACTATAACTACTTCTGCTCTTACAGTTGAACTCAATCAGAAAGGTGTAAGTTCATCCAGGTTGTCAAAATAGCACAGTATCAATGTTTTAGGAAGGGTATTAGGTTTTATTTTTAAGGAAACTTCAGAATGTGTAAAACTAGATCAAGGTATACTATGAGCGTCCAGATTTTCAAAAGGAAGTATATTTTGAAAATCGTTAAAAAAATTTGCCCAATGTATAAATAGTAAACCAAGATATGGATACTTACAGAAAAAACGAAAAGATTTAAAATATCGTTTTCTTTATCGACGAAAAAGAATATCCCAATAAAAAACGGACAGAAATTAATTAGAGAAAACTTTTTCTTAAAACTTTCAGAGAAAAGTTTCAAAGAAAAGTATCAGAGATACATTACACCAAAAATCGGCAGAAATAAAGTCAAATAATTGTCCAAGAGTAAAACAACCAGAAATTCCCATTAATAAATAAATGAAACCCAAAACAAACAGAAATTAAAATGAATAACGGTCAAACTCAAAACGAGAAGAAACTAAAATGAGTAGGGCCGACGCCCCCCACGCCTTCTAAAGACCAGCACATCATTTGCAATTTAGTGAAAACAAAAAACATTTTAAATGCTTTCTCTTTTTTAACTTTGACAAATCCGAAGTTATTAAGACTTTCAGCAATGAATATATATATATGATGATGATGTTTTTTGTTATGATGGTGTTTTAAAAAAAATGTTTTTCGATATTATGAAAACTAGAAACATTCAGCTTGAAATAAGGATTGTTTAGCATAGGACAGAAGGATTTAATATATTTTTTTCCTACCTTGAGGTCCTCTTGGCTTCACAAACAGTCACTGAAATTTTCAAGTTTATTTCCGAGCTTGTAGTTTTTAAATTTCCCACCCAATAATGACGCATGCGCAAAGTTATGGGTACAGCTGATGAGTAGAGCTATAAATTGATTAGTACATCTACGAGTGTTTTTTCTCATGATGTCTAAATGTACAACATTAATATGAAATGCCATTAAAATTTCGAAAGGTCCACGCGTACCCCATAAAAGGGACATCTGAAAGATCTAAAGTCGAACTGGACAGCCATAAAAAAAAAACAACAGCTAAGAGAGAAATCTTAATAAAGAAGAAACAAACGAGACTACGGCCAGTAGAAAGAAAAGATTAAAAGTAAAACAACGTAGATGTTTCGTCTGTACCAAACGAGGCGTCTTCAACGTTGATAAAACAAAGTTAAAAACTAAAATAACCTAAAAAAATATAATCCAAAAACCAAGAAATAAAAACAACCAATATCAATATCTACAATTGTCGCTACTGTGACTGAGCGTCACAGAATCTAATAGAGCTGCTTCAATGAGAACACCAAAGCAACTAGATAAAATAAAAATTAGTTATTCTGTTGCGAAATAATCCTATTGTTTGCTACTACTGCTACAATTCTCCTAGTTCTTGTATTTAGTCTAGTTCCCTGGTGATTTTGTAAAACGTTATTGCCCTCATTACCTATTGATTCACTCTTAAGGAGAATGTTATATACCGGGTCAATATTCAAATTACCTATATCATTATTTATTGAAATACCAGCAAGAATATTTTTTTTTCTTTTTTTTATGACAGATATCTGAATTTTCATTCATGCCACCCAGTTTCGGTGAAAAGAGGAATTGTAATTTCATTGGTTGATAGGTCTTTCAGAATTTTTTTCCAAGGAATATCTTGATTCAAAATTGTTGTATTTAAAAGATATCTTATTTTATAACGGTTATTTAATTAAATTCATAAACGAAATAATAGAAAATAAACACATTAAACATAATAATAAAATAAATGCTCTTTCAGTCTTCGGAATTGAATTTGTCTAAAAGTTTTATTTCTTCACCATATGTATCGGGTCTAGGGGAAAACCTTAGACAGATTTTACACAAATATAATACAGACACATACTTTCAGTCAAGAAGACCATTGAGCAGTTCCCAAAATTCTGGGAAGGATTTGACTCGTGGCAATTTGGGCAGTGAGGTGTATAATATTCCTTGTTCTTGTTGAAGCTTTTACATTGGCCGAACCCAGCAACACTTTGTTGAACGATTTATTGAGCATCGTAACTCAATACAAAAAGCTCTAAAATTTAATAAGCCTCATGAAACTTTTGTTTCGGCTTTGGCTGAACACATTTTCCGTCATGCTGATCATTACGTACTATTCGATGATACGACGACCATTTCTAATGATAGGGGTTTTACACAATGGGCTAGGGAGGTAATTGAAAAAAAAAACAAAAAAACAACATATTCTTGCTAATATTTCAATAAATAGAGATATAGGTAATTTGATTATTGACCTGATATATAACATTCTCCTTAAGAGTGAACTAATAGCTCATGAGGGTAATAAAGTTTTGCAAAATCACCAGAAGACTAGATTTAATACAAGACTTAAGAGAATTGCAGTAGCAAAAGCAAACAAAGTGATTATTTCGCAACAGAATAATTAACTTCATTTTATTTTATCCAGTTGCTTTGTTGTTCTCATTGAAGCAACTCTATTAGCTTCTGTGACGCTCAGTCACATAGCAACAATTGTATATATTTATTGTTTTTATTTCTTAGTTTTAGGATTTTATTTGTTTTTAGGTTATTTTAGTTTTTATCTTTGTTTTATTAGCGTTGAAGACGCCTGGTTTCATACAGGCAAAATATCCGCGTCGTTTTGTTTTTTATCTTTTCTTTCTACTGGCCGTATTGCCATTTGTTTCTTCTTTGTTGAGATTTCTCTCTTTTGCTGTTTTTCTCTTTGGGACATCGTGACTGGTGCCCTTAAACCTCTTTCCCAAGCCAATGAACAACCGTTTACGCAATTCCAAATTCACAACTTAATATTTAGACATTTAGCAGGTCCTTACTTAAGATATGGATATAAGATGGAGGAAGTTCAATGGTAAAAGCTTTTTTTTTATGAATAAAATAACCTTTACAAATACTGGGGAAGGGTTCGAAGCGCCTTTTTTTTCTGAGTCTCGACATCCAAGGCAGCCTCCCTCAGGTTTATTTATAAAAATGTGGTTCTAGATGTAGATTTAGGCACTAGAAACGAACAAATAAAAGAGCTATGTATAAAATAGCTCATAATGTAAAACGGATGGTAATTTGTAAGAGGGTCTCTATGGCTTTGGCATCTTCTATAGGCTCATTTGGACAAGCTGCATGTCCAAAATTTGGACAATTTGGCATAAGGAAGAAAGAAATCATCGTGCCAGTGCTTAAGCGCAAGGGCTGCAAGACGGATTGCAGCAACTAACGTGGTATCACCCTACTCTCTGTTCCTGGGAAGCTGTTTGCAATGCTCCTGCTGAAACGTGCAATAAGTTTCCAACATGCTCTGCGCCACCCCCAACAATCCGGATTCATGCCAGGAAGATCAACAACTGAACAGATTCATACGGTCAGACAGATCGTAGAGAAGACACCGGAATTCAACAAAAAACCTTACATAGCTTTCATTGACTTTCGTTCTGCCTTTGACACCGTTGACAGACAATCCCTTTGGCTAATCCTGAAAGCCGCGGGCCTACCAATAAAGATAGTCAGCCTCTTTAAACAACTCTACAGCAGCACAGAAAGCACCGTCCTTGTTAACGGGAAGCTTTCTTCTTCCTTACCCATCAAAAATGGTGTACGGCAAGGATGCGCTGGTGCACCTGAGCTGTTTAACTTCGTCATCGACCATATTTTGAACGAGACACACCGTGCCCACCCTTTTGGCATAAGTTATGCCGAGAGGACTTTGTCTGATGTTGACTTTGCCGACGATGTAGCTGTCCTTAGCGAACATCTCGACCAACTTAAGTCTGCACTCGAGACGCTCTCCTCCACTGTCTCCAAAGTTGGGCTGCAAATCAACTGGAAGAAAACGAAGATCATGCCCATAGAAAAGACCACATCGACATCATTTTTAACTGTTGCGATCAACGGCCAAGCTGTTGACGTGGTAAGGCAGTTCACTTATCTCGGATCAATTATATCATCAAATGGCACACTTGACGCCAAAATCTCAGCCAGATCAGCCAAGGCAAACTCTGTATTCAGACGGCTCCTGAGAGCCGTCCTCCACAAACCGCAAATTAGTCGCCTTACAAAAGCCCGAATTTACAACGCCACAGTCTCAAGCATCATGCTGTACTCTTCTGAGACATGGCCAATAGCCCAGACACAGCTAAGAAAGGTCGATGCCATCCAAACTAGACACCTGCGTCGAGTTAAAGGCTTCAAATGGTATGACAAGATCCGCAATACTGAGATCCTGAAGACCCTCAAGTTAACAAACCTTTCCACCCAAGTAGAAGCTCGTTCTCTAAGTTGGTATGACTACTTACTCCGCTACTTATACTATCCCTGCAAGGATCATTTCAGAGTTCGATCCCTCGATTGTCTGGAAACGTCCTCGAGGGAGGCCGCGCACCAGATGGGCTGATATTATAAATCAACGTCTCTTCAACCGCAATATCGACCCTTATGAGGCCACATCCCTACCCCTGGACAGGGCTGCTTGGAGAAGACTGACAGCGCTTTCAACCAGCTCCCTCTACGCTGGCGACCCTGCTGAGCAAGAGCGTTAAGTCAACGTAAGTCAAGTGCATGTTTTAAACTTGCTTTCTACTTTTCCCGAAAAAAACTTCGATTTTTACAGTGCATTTCCTCATAAAATTAACTACATGTCAAAATATTCACCAAAAGACGGATTTATTTCTCAAATAAAATAAAACTAGATGTTCTAAAGACGAAAATCAAGGGAGAAGAGCAGCCCCCGTTAAACAAGCGCACTATTAATCATCTAACGAATAAATCACATACTGTCATTATAATTTTATCTTTTACATTTTTTTTAAAGTTTTCTTTTTTTATCACCCACTTATTTTAATTCCATCACCTTTACGAAACACAGTTACACCAGACGTAAAGAAAGTTCGTGGGCCAAGAAACGCCAAATTCCTTTGGCCAGAAAAATAAACTAAACTAATTGACCTAATTCAAACTAGATGACTCGTAGAGCCTAACTAAACTTTAACCTAAAGGACAGGATCAGAAAACTGACAACCAATCCAGTTGAACATCAAGCTTCCTCCTCTTCTTCAGAATCTGCTGTCTCCAACCATGTCAACCAACTATTCACCTAAAAAAAAGATACAAGAAGATTCAATAAAAAATGGCAATCATTAAATTAGTTTAATATTTTTTGGATTTGCTCCTGAAAGTGAGATACATATAGAAGCAAAATAGCTCAAAATCCAAGCAAACGACTAGAATCATAAAATGTAAGCATTAGAATGTCGGATGAAGTTCTTACTCAGGATATTGATTCAAGTAAAGATTATTTCCACCTATTTGACAAAAACAAGTACGCATTTTCCAATAATTATTTGCACTTCGTGATTCCTCCCCACAGCTAAGTCCCGTCTTCGTCCCTACTCGTCATTGAAAAATCCGACTATGCGACCTCATCGTAGTGGAGAGATGTACACGGCGGTTCTTATCTAACCCGCAATCCCTAGATCAAAACGTAAAGCTGCCGAAGGATTGGAGTCCCTGCGGTCAACTAAATTCACAAGAAATATTCGAGAACCATGATCACATCCAAATTATGCTCTGCTACAGCATTCCCAGGAAGCGATGCGTAGGGGTTGATGGCAACCTCTTTGAAAAATGGTCGAGCCAACATATTATCTCAAAGAAAAGTCCTGAATGCTAGATGCTGGAATCTTTGTTCAATAAAATGTCTTTCGTTGCTGAAGAGTTTTATAAATATGATTTGGATATCCTGTGTGTCTCTGGAACACGACTAAACGGCCGAGGCATTGACGGCTCCTATAGACGGCTCTGGCCATGAAGGGGCTCAAATTGCCCTATCACCCAAAGCAGCTTAATCCATCATCGACTATGAACCCATATCTGACCCTATTGCTGGTGCTGGGTTTAGAGGCCAGTTTGCAAATATCACTTTCGTGCTACACTACGCTCCAACAAGAGAAAGCACCATAGGAAGTCAAAGAGGGTTTCTACGCTTCTTTGCAGATCGTCATACAGATAACACCCCAGAAAGGCGGTCTCGTCATAGACGGCGACTTCAATGCCAAAATTGGTCGGAAGCTGGACAGTTCCTAGTTCTCTACTAGAACTCGTGGGTATCGTAACCGATACCGTAGTGGCACAGGTCGGCTTACTTTCCCAATGCAGAATAGCCTCACGGTAGCAAATACCCACGACCAGCACAATCCTATTCATACTATTACACCAAGTTCAAGCGATAGACAAGCAAAAGTCCGCCCAAAATTATCTCCTAATATCAAAACGGTGAGATCAATGACACGACACTCGCGTTTTCAGAGCTGCGGACCACTAACTCCTTCAAACGTCAATAAAACTCCACCTCAAAGCTTGCGTCTAGGGATGTTACTACGTTCCTTACCTTGGCCCAAACAAACCGTTTTGCTGTCTTGGCCGACCTCGATGATGATGAACCACCGTCCCAGACGATTGAGGTAGACTCGTTTTAAAGAAACTGTTGAATCTACAGCCAAAGAGATCTTAGGCACCTAAAAAAACAAAACCCAGAAATCGTCACCATATAAGGAACTGCGCAAAGCGTGCCACCTACCGGGAAAGAAAAAAATGGGATAGCATCGGAAATAGAAAAGGCGAAATGAGAAATGATACACGGAAGCTGTACCAACCAATTGCTGAACTGGGACCTCACTGGCACAGGGAAAAATCAAGCACATTAAAAGACACAGATGCGCCCGCTCTAAAAGACACAGACGGGAAAGTCATTACTGACAAGGAGTTGAGGATTGAACGATGGTGAATATATTTCAATTCTTTGCTGAGTCTGCAGACCCCCAAAACGGATCTTTCTGAACCTGGATTTGGAATCTCTGACGATCGGGGAGACAAGCGCGATCATACAAGTCTTAAAGAACAACAAATCACCAGGCGAAGACTCAATAGCACCTGAAATCTACTAAGCTCTTCCTCCCTTAGCAGTCCAGGAGCTCCACCAGATAATATGAATCTTCTTAATTGGTGTAGCGGCAAAAATCTTTGCAGCTATATTACTAAACAGGTTCCGCAACAAGTGCGGTAGGAGAGCTAGACCTAATCAAGGAGGCTTTAGGTCTGGGATGGGCTGCTCTGACCAGATATTCAACTAAAGACAGATTGTAAAGCACAGACTTAAATATAAGCAAGAGAAGATCCAGGTGTTCATTCACTTTATTACTGCTTTAGACGTCATACCAGTAAGACAAGGATGCGTCCTGCCCCTGATTTTGTTTTATTTCATATTAAAGTGGATCCAAAAAGCAATTGAGCGGTATCAATGACTAACGATAAACCCTTCCCTGTCAGGCCCTGGATTATACCAACGATCTTGGTCTACTTGTTAATTCCATCCAAATAATGCAATCCATGCTAGACGACTTATCTAGTAACGGCAAATCTGTCGGCCTTCATATACGTCAGCAGAAAACGAAAACAACGAGGAAAAGCGGCATTGGAGACGTCTCGTTCTGCTCGATAGAAATACCATCGAAGATGTTAACTCTTTTTAATACTTAGGTTCTGGCACCGCCTCTAAGGAAATCCAAGCTCTTATTACTCCAGACTGGGCTGTTTTTCTCTGTTTGAGAAAACCCTATGGAACAAGCACCAAATTACATCTAAAAAAAATTTCAGATATATGATGCAATGGTGGTATCGTTACTACTGTACGGCTGCGAGGCCTGACCCTTAAAAAAACTCAGAAGCCCGAGACCTGGATGTCTTATCTTAAATGCCTTCGGTATATCCTAAGGGTCAGGCGATCTGCGAGTCAGCAACAATACCATCAGCAGTAAAGCTGGAAACTGGCATCCCATATCAAATGTCCTCAAATACGGACGCCTCTGGTGGTTCTGCCACGTACTACGACGCGGTATCAAAGCGATGCCTCAAATGTCTTTCGTTGTCATCGTGGAGGAAGCGAGTCAGTGTCAAAAGAAAACCAACATGAAACATGTACAAACTGAATAAGTACTATACCAACACCGAGCAAAATTCTTTGTAAGAAAAAACTTTGTTTTCAAGGTTTAGTTGCTATTTGAGGACAGATAAAAATATTAAAAATAACAGCGAGGACTCTTATTCGGAGAGAGATAAGTGGGAAATGGGACCGTATCCGTTTTCTCTGTTTGTTTCTTTATAGCAGTTGTTGGCCGGTCTTCGAGCCCGTCTCCCCACCCTTAACAGTATGTTAATAGTGTTGTTATTATACCTAGTGATAATAAAGACCTTGAACTATAAGAGGTGCACCACAACTTCCTTACTGTGGTAGCGAGAAATTTGAAGTAGCCACCAATATAAAACAGTGCACAATTGGATTTCAGAGGAAAAGAAGCATATTATTCCAAAATGCTTCACTATTGAGCAAAGGAAAGCATTAAAAAATATTAAGGGTATGAGGCCTTCATTTTTATCCTAGAATTATTTCAAATTGGGGGGGGGGGGGGTCATTTGGGAATCCCCTGGGAAAGAATAAATATTTCAGAAAGCACAATTTGAATGGGATTTCTTGCAGCATGTACTGACGGTGTCTAAGGGACGATTTAAACAAGATGTAGGAGGTGGCCATGAAAAGGCCAAATTTCGAATGGCAACCACATATTAAATATCTTATCTATTTTAATTCGCCATAAAATTTATAAATATTAATAAAGTTTTTTTTCAATGAATTCACAAGTTACAAGCATTTAGAAGCCAATCCTATATTTGCTTATTTAAGGCTTGTTTAAGACGAATAGGAGGCACCAAAGTTTAAAAAAAATCAATTTTGGCCAGTCCTCATTGTTCTAAGATGAAATGTCTCGCAGTTTTTAAAATGCTTGGTCATTATGAATAATGGCCGATAAAATCATGCAATCCCATATTGTATATTTGTCTATGATAATCTCCGATAATTTATTGATTGCCAGTCATTATAAATACTATTATTTTTTGATCGCTTTATAGATTATCAGCATTTTGGCAACGTGCGCATGGTGTAACTTTCATTGACTAATTAGTAGCAACCATTTTCACTTTAACATGGTCACGATTGTTTTCTGTTCGTTGATGGCCTCTATCGGTATTTTTAAATACTTCTTTAGTTTTCTTAGGATGTTGTAAAGCGTATGAGCGACAACCTTTTTTTTTACCTTAAATAAACTTAAGGCTTTTTTCATGGAGTTAGTTATTTTGTTAAAAAATGATATACAGGAGCCGTTGTTAATTAGTATAAGTGATAAGAACCATCGGTTCAACGAACGGCTGAATGAATTGTAAATTATCAAAGGTCAGAATACACATTTTCTCACGAAACCGCCACAAAGCTTGAAGTTAACAGAAAATATTCAATTATAGAAAATTGAAACGGTAACAGGCCCATTCACGATCAATGGGCCTGTTATTACTTAATAACCAAGTATTATTACGTAATAACTATTGGAGAGAAGGAAAAGTTCATACTTCCTGTAGAGGAAGGTAAAGATCAAATTAGGTTTTACGTAAATAGGAAAAAGATATTTCAACTTTTGTATTATACTCATGTTGCAACTGGGCACGGTGGTCAAAATCACTTGGAAAATGGGATAAATCCAAAGTAAAAGAAACAGCGTCAGAGAAATGATTGTAGCCTACCTAAAATTATGCAGAACGTGCGAAAAAAAATACAGTGTACAAACAAAGATTGAGTTGTTAAACTGATACTAATGAAAACGGACAGTTGTCATGCTGTTACGATCTATACAGTATATAGAGATATTATTGTTAATAAATATGAATGAAGATTTTCTCGAAATACCTAATCAATTTCCAGGATTATTCTTAACAGTACCAGGGTAATTCAATATGTCCTATACAATTTATAATTTTGTCACTAACTTAAACTTTTAAAAAATTCAACCACCCCAATTTTTGAGGTGCCAAAGGAATGACAGCCCTGTTCAACGGCTGGAACCGTGTTCCATACTCTTGAAGATGCCAATAGAGTTGAAATCAGACCGAACGCAAGACGTGGCAAGACCCTTATGCTCTTGGAACATCATGGATAGTGTCTAACTACTTAGTAAATACTAGGAGCTGTCAGATACACAAATAAGACGTCATGACATCACACTGAAGGCCTTGGTGTCAGATTTACATTTTTTTAGTTTAGTTTTTTTTTTATCTCCGTTCTAATGGTTCCAAAATTATTCGGCATACATTTTCAAAATTTGGCTTAACTTATATATAAATGTTTCGTAATTGAAATTCCAAATTCATAATTTATAATTGAAGGGATTCTCGAAGTATACTGTAGTTAACGCAAAAAGAAACATGGGTCAATTATTTCCTGTTTTTATTTTGTAAAGAAGGTAGAAAGGAAAAACTTCGATCAAAACGACGTAATCCATTTGCAATACATGACATGACTCATTCGAGAGTGTTGAAGGCAAGAGCAACTTGGTAAAAAGTAGCTACCCCTCCTCAGTTTTTCATAGCAGTAAAATATATGTTTCAAATAATACGAAATAGATTCGATATCTATTCAATTTTTTTTTATCTTTACTTAATTATGGTTACTTTTTGGTACAAATTTTGAGTCTCTAAATTTCGTGGATTGTCCGTCAGTTATAAAAACTAAAAGTTAAAATCTACCCTATAACTGTTCTTGTAACATGTGTATTTACCTGAAAAAGAGCCTTTCCTTTTCCTGGAACATCGGTTTTAAGATCTTCCTTCCATTTGAGAAAAGCCTCCTCTTCAATTATTTCCATGTCATACAAATTCCTAAACCACCTGAGAAGCATTCCTGAAAGATTTGCAAATAAGAAATGGCATGATAGATTAATATATTCAACACCATGACTATTAAGCAGTCGAATGAATGATCTTGACTAATCGTAGTTTCTTTGTTATATAATTATTCAGGCCTAGCAGTTAAAAGTCTAGGAATGAAGAAGTTCAGACCTAGGAGAGAAAGTAGAGAAGGAGATAGACAGCGAGGAGGGACGGAATTGAAGAAGAGGGAAAGAGAGAGAGAGAAAGATTTGTAATATTTCAACTAATTTTTGTAAAATAAGGGCACATTCTGACTGAATTCCCTCGTATTGACGACAATATATAATTTAAAATAACTCTTCAGCTGTATATTACTTTAACTATTATGGCTTAGGCGAAACTTAACTAATACCCCTGCAGGGAATGGCTTTTGCAGACAATTATTAGAACTGAAACGTTTCCTTATTCATTTTTCAGCTGTTGTGACTTCTTTAAAAGAAGTCAATGCTTTATTAGGTACACATGAGGAGGATTCGTATCCAGGTGAAAAAATATGAGCTTGAAAAGTCTCAAAGCTGAAAGTTTTTCAGCCGACTATATTAATTCCAGTCAAAACTTCTTTTTAGAACTTGATGTGTTTCAGTTTAGACTCTAAGAAAAAAGACCGAAGAGTAGTATTGAGCAAAGACTGGATAGTAATGGAGAGCCAACGAGGTGTAACGAAGTAAATCATGGGTTACAAAATCACTAACTAGGGTCCATAATGATACGCCTTACTTACAGGCTAATAATCATATTTGAAGAAGCTTTTTTCCAATTTTTATTTCGTCTTTTTTTCGGAAAAGAAATAAAGTTTGGTCAAAAGTAAACCCAGGATTGTTTGGCTTTTCGTTTATGAGCTTGGGTATAGGCAATGAATATAGCAGTGGTTCCCAACCAGTGATACGCGTACCCCAGGGGGTACGCTAAACCCTCGCAGGGGGTACGCGAAGGTCCCAAAATTAATTTAGTCTACATCTTTGAAACTTTTTTTTTACTCATTTCCAACATTTTCCTCAAAATCAGATAACCCATTGTACGTAATTTCAGACTGATTTTCAAAAATTTCGCTTTCAGTAACCTGCTAATTTTTCTCCACAGTCGTAAGGTCTCGTTCCCTTTCGCTTTCAGTAACCCGCTAATTTCTCTCCATAGCCGTTAGGTCTCGATCAGTTCAGTTACAGGCAATTTGAACCCAGCAATTTCAGTATCTTGTCATCTGTTGAAACACAAAGTTAGTGAATTGTGGTTGCAAACAAACATGGATAGATTCCTGATCAGGAATAACAAGAAGCCGAATGATGGTACCCCAAACTCCGAACCTGCACCTAAGAAGAAGAAATATGACGAATCAAGTTCGGTCAAATTGCGTCGATATTTGTCAGAATACCTAGGGCTCGGATTTAGTGCAACAAAGTCTGATCCAGTGAATGTACAGTGCGTTCTTTGTGGTCAAGTCTTGACCAACAGTTCCATGAAACCTGCGCATATGAACCGGCATTTCAGTAATGTGCACCCTTCTCATGTCGGTAAGCCGATAGAGTTTTTCAAGCGTAAACAAGAAGCATTCGCTAGTAACTGTTTGGAAATTGCAAAAGTGGCATCATTTTGTTCCAAACAGAAAAAACTGCACAACATTGCCGAAAGTCTGATATTACCAGCACTAGTGAAATTCAGTGAAATAATGTTTGATACGAAAACTGCTACTGCCCTTCAGTCTATACCTGTGTCGAATAATACTGTTTCAAGAAGGATAGAATACATTGCATGCGATATTATCATGCAGGTTGTTGAGCAAATAAAGGTGACGAAGATGTTTGCGTTACAGCTTGACGAAAGCACGGATGTGTCAGGTGAAGCCCAAGTGATCGTCTTTGTCCGATATCAAGACTGTTCTGACATAAAAGAAAATATTCTGTTTTGTCAAAACCTACAGTCAAGAACAACAGGAGAAGAACTATTCAAGGTGATTGACAAATTCTTCGCAGAAAGGGGCATCTCGTGGAACTGGTGTCTATCAGTTTGCAGTGATGGGGCTACCGCCCTAACAGGGAAGAATAATGGGCTCATGGCCTGGATAAGGAAGAAAAATCCAAAGGTGAAGTGGTTGCACTGCATCATCCACAGGCAAGCTCTTGCATCGAAAAGGATGAACGCATATCTGCACGAGACCCTCAACGAGGCTGTAAAAGTGATCAACTTCATCAAAGCCCGACCACTGAACTCAAGACTGTTCAAGTTGCTTTGCCATGAGATGGGTTCGGATTATCAACGCTTACTTCTGCACATAGAAGTTCGCTGGTTGTCTGGTGGGAAGATATGAAATAGACTTTTCGAGCTTCGACAAGAAGTTCATATGTTTCTTCTGGAGCAAAAGTCTGCATTCAGTTCACTTTTTGAAAACCAGGACTGGGTCTGCAGGCTGGCCAATCTTGCGGATGTTTTCGACAAACTGAATGACTTGAATCTCTCAATGCAAGGTTTCCAGACGGACGAACTCTCCCTGAATTCGAAGATGTGTGCTTTCGTCAAGAAATTGGAGTTCTGGGTTAAAAAGTCTCAAAGAAACAGCGTTAGTGCCTTGCCTTCCGTCCCTTGACAAGTTTCCGGACGATAGTGAAACTGATAACCTCAACACAATCTGTGATTATATTCGGGAGCATCTGACAAAGTTGCGAGATGAACTTGTGTCATATTTCCCATCGATTATGACCCAAGATAGAACCCAGGATTGGATCCAAAATCCATTTGTTGGAGACGTGACCTCAAGCTCCGGTCTTAGTGACAAGCTTACAGAGAATCTGATCGAACTTGCCACTGATCGCGCCTTAGAACTGAAATTCCGAAATGTAACTGTTTCCCAGTTTTGGTTAGATGTGAAAGTAAAATACAAGGAACTAGGTGAAATCGCCATGTCGGCCTTGTTGCCATTCGGATCCACTTACCTTTGTGAAGTGTCATTTTCGGCAATGTCATTGATCAAAAGCATACACACAAAAAGACTGGGTGTAATGAATGAACTTATAATTGCCGTTAGTGACATCAAGCCAAGATTCGATAATATTTTAGCTAAAAGCAGCCTCAAGTTTCTCGTTGATTTTGTACGTACTTTTAAAAATTTGTGCACCGCCATATATGACAATAGATCTCGTGTTTTTGAAAATCTAATTTTAGTTAAGAAAAAAGTAAAACAACGATTCTCAAGAAAGGGTACGCAACCTTTTTGGGCCTTGATTAGGGGTACGCGGAACGAAAAGGTTGGGAACCACTGGAATATATGATTCAGAACACTTCAGATAATGGTAACGTCGGCCAACAGCTTATTTCCGTGATCTTCATCCTGAACGCAATATAAATCATGCCAAACCTCAGCCGTCAAAATCCCTGGTAGTTGGACACTGAGTAGCACTAGGAAAATGTTGTTCAATATAGCTGAACCATCAGTTTCGCCCAAACTCTGCTTTCGAGTTTTTTTTTCTTCAATCTGAATTCGTTTAATTTCGGTTTTAATTCGTTTAATGTGGCACATCTATGAGTGACTTATGTTAATTATTTATACTTTCGTGTAATAATTTTTTTCTACAGAACATTATACATCATTGCTTGCTAAAAGAAGTCTGTTTGAAAAAATTGAAGTTAGCGCACCATTACCTTTAGGAAATTGAAGTCCATGTATAAACGATTGTAGAGCATATAGAGCTGTTATCTCAAGCTGTACTTGATCATTTAGGAAAGACCCGAGGACAGGTCTATACTTATCAAGAAGCTCCTTTTCTTTTTCAAAAACTCCTTTCATTTTTTCATTCCCTGCTTCACCACATTCACCAGATCCAGATTCCTAAAAAAAAGGCAATATCAGCGAAGGATCAGGTAACCTTAATTAACGTAATGAAACCCTGTCTCAACAGCTCAATTCTATCTATAGAGCTCTGTAGAATAGTTCTTTCAGTGAAAAAACGTTCAAATTTATTATTCAAGAGTTATCTAAACCTATTTTTCGGATTATCAAGATTTTAGTGAATCCATCTATTATTTCAAGAAACCGTAACCTTACTAATGAATATTCTCATAAAAAAAGCCAGATTCTCAGGCAAGTGACCCAAAAATTTAAAAAATTTGTAAAAAATTGAATTTTCTTAGAATGTGGGGCTGAGCTTAGGCAACAAATAGGTACTATTTGGAAGATAAAGATGGTTTTAACTTTAAACAATTGTTTGCCTGTTATTTCAAGCAAATTAATGGCCCTATGTCAATCCTAAATTTTTGGTCAACCTTCTTAAGACCATAGGCGGGCGTGCCTTGTTTGCCTCTCATTCCAGGCAATCAAACGGTCCTATGTCAATTTTATATTATTGGTCAACATGCCTGAGACTCTAGGCAGGCATGCCTTTCCAAAAACTAACCTGACAAGTATGTGTCCAATAAGAGTCATACTTACTCCCGCCATTTACCCGTGCCGCAGCCATTTAAACATTTGCCTCTCAATTACTTGGACTATCTGTCTTGGCTTGTCTCTTTCTACAATTAGCCATGTCTTGATGCAACCTACTACAAAATACTTGATAACCTAAATTCAATCGAGAGGCAAGTGTTTAAATGGCTACAGCACGGGTAAATGGCGGGAATAAGTATCTTTAGATACTTAGGCGTCCCTTTAGAGTATATCTTATTTCGTTAATAGTTTTAGACTGTTTCTATGTGAGGCTTTTTTTATACAGAATAAAGTCGACTGACGAATGAAGGTGATTAAATGGAACACAGAAGATCCCGCCGCAAACTACAACCAAGAGAAGAAGTAAATTCTATACGCTAAGCAGTGGAGTGTAATGATCTGATTTTCAGGACGCACGCCTCGATTGACTACAGCTGATTGATTGATTGTAATCGTTTCGCTTATAAAGGATATCCGAATTGTTGACACGGATTAATAGTAAAGAACGAACTCTAGCCCCATAGTAGCTGGAAATTTTAAAGCATGTAAAAAAAATCATTTCAAGAGACCAAATTAGTTATTTTTTTTCTTCAATTTTACAGTATATGCCCTTCAGCAAATAGAGGTACACACTAAAGATGCTGGTACCCATCAGGGATAAAAAGAAACAATATGAAGCATTGTATTTATATATTATCTTCTAAAAACAGAAGAATAAAGAAAATTCATTTTCAAAATTGACCAAAATATGGTTTATTAAGAAACAAAAAAGACACAGTATAGAGAAAGGCAAATTATTTTATGCTTTTCAATGCTCCCCGTCCCTCTTCATTATACAAACAAGCATTTTATCCAAAGCCACGTTCAATATTACAAACGAAATTGTTGTAAGAAACAAGGTCTTATTGAATCCTCAAGAAAAAAAAAATAAATAAAGCCATCAATTCTAATTGCCCCCATGTACTATCAATTACACTTACGCCAGTTTTGCAAGTTCATGAAAACAATCAGATGAAAGGTAAAAAAAAGAAAAAAGGAAAAACTCCCAAGCAGATTGGCACTAGACAATTTGGTAATCTCAGCCATACCACAATCAATAATTACTTTGTACACTTCATAGTGTACAAAAACTTCATGAGTGTTTTTCGTTAGTGTTGACAGATAGAAGGTGGGTGGAAGGGATTGGAGGATCATGAGTTGAAATCAAACAGTCCGTGGTAACGAACATAAGAGCGACTCGTCTCAATAGTAACCAAAACTCTAAAAAAAAACGGAATTTGATACCAATAGATACATAAAAAAATCTGATTTTAATGCTGATTTTAAATATAGCAGTTTCATCAAATTTAGTCTTACCCATCAAAAGTTACGAGCCTGAGAAAATTTGCCTTATTTTCGAAAAAAGGGGAAAACACCCCTTAAAAGTCATATAATCTCAATGAAAATCACACCATCAGATTCAACTTATCAGTGAACCTTACTGTAGAGGTTTCAAGCTCCTATCTGCAAAAACGTGGAATTTTATATTTTTTGCCAGAAGAAAGATCACGGATGAGTGTTTATTTGTTTTTCCCAAGGGGTGATCATATCGACCCAGTGGTCCTAGAATGTCACGAGAGGGTTCATTCGAACGGAAATTAAAAGTTCTAGTGCCTTTTTTTAAACTAAAAGACAAAATTTAATTAGATTAAAAACTATTTTTTTTATTTAAATGACATTAAGCGTGTTGATGAAGGGCTGATACATCGTGAAACATGTATCTCTTTATACATAATTTCGTGAAGATTAATATATAAGTACATTTTTCTTTTTAATTTATTTGTGTTTTTTGTTGGTTTTGTTATGTTTATGTTCTGTTTTTTTTTTTCTATGGCCCGACGGCTTTTTTTTGGAAATACATACATACATCCCATCAGAGTATCGACGTATGACAAAACGGCAAATGTCTCTTATTTATGTTATTACTAAATTAATTTCTCTTCCTGGCCCCCATCACATCAGATCAAAATTTCCGGACAGCTATTATAGTCCTTGACCCAAAGGACCATAACGCTCAAAACAAGATTTGGTTGGGGAAAACCCCCCTCCCCCTCAAATAAAAGCATTCAAAATCTTTCCCCGATCGGCTTAGATCTTGTATCTTCAGGTCCTTGGGCCAAGGACACCCAAATGCATAAAAAAAAAATTGAAAAAAAAGACTCACTTGCTGAACAAAGGACCTCTTTTTCCAGATCTGCTGGAAGCTTCCATCCGAAGGCTCCTGGGCCAAGGATATAACTAGACCCAGTTCGTGGATCTATCTCTAATTCATCTATGTCAAATCGGGAATCTTAAATGGACTTGTGCTTTTTATTACATTTTTAATCTTTTTATTACGGTGTTGACTCAATTGAAAATATACTTTAAAAGCTAATTGCTTAGCGAAGTTCATTTCTGTCGATCTTCAAAGACCTTCGGCGTTGTTAATCAAATAAAAGCATCCAAAATCTTTCCCCGATCGGCTTAGATCTTTTATCTTCAGGTCCTTGGGTCAAGGACACCCAAATGCATAAGAAAAAAATCCATCCCTAGGCTCCTAGGCCAAGGATATAACTAGACCCAGTTCGTGGCTCTATCTCTAATTCATCTATGTCAAATCGGGAATCTTAAATGGACTTGTGCTTTTTATTACATTTTAATCTTTTTATTACGGTGTTGACTCAATTGAAAATATACTTGAAAAGCTAATTGCTTAGCAAAATTCAATTTCTGTCGATCTCCAAAAACCTTTGGCGTTGTTAATCACGATATATACAGCATAAAACTTTGTTTATAAATTTAATTAATGACTGGCTCCTTGTAAAACTGGTTGCCTTTTTATCAAACTAATCATGACCAGTCAGATATCTGAATCCTTATTCTGATCTCACCCAGGTCACAATGGTGTAACCCAAGGAAGTCTCCTTGGTCCCCTCCTGTTTTTGGTCATGATTGACAACCTCTCTAAGGATTTTCCCAACAGATCGAAACTTTTGGTGACTTAATGGTCTCAGAGGCCTGCTATAAGAACTTAATAACCCTGCAACTATCCTCAATAACATAGCATGGGCCCAGACTTAGACATAATGATTAATCCATAGTGCGAATAATTTTCCCGAAATCACCGGCCCTTTTTCTTAACCCCATCTCTACCAAAAATTTCTCGTTAAAATGTGTTATAATTTAAAGAAGCATATCCATGTTAGAAATATTAAACCAAAGTCAATGGATCTATTTAACTCAGAAAACTCCTTAATAGATTTAGCCCCTCACCTCTCAATCTTTACAGGTTTATACCTCCTTTACTCGCCCTCATCTCGAATTTGCTTGTCTCATTCTACCCCCTGACATTCTACGAGAGAATTTTAATAAAATTGAATCCATCAAAAGAAAGTTTACAAATAATTTTTAAAGATGATAAGTCCCATAGCAAGGCAAGAAACACCTGAGTGCAGAAAAATTATGTTGTATCTCCATTTCTCATAGAACAAAGTGCTAATCCCTAACGCCAAAAATATTTTCCCCAAAAAACACTCTCCTCGCAGTTACCGCCCCCACGCTATGTCTCACCTTCTTCCTTCTTTAGCCCTATTTTGTCCAGCTGTACCTTAAGATTGAAAAAAAAAACTTTTCCGCATAATCACTGAAAAGATTAACGCCCCATTCCAATAGTTTCTCCCGTTTTTTTTTTGGCAATCTCTACCCCTTCCCTTGCTTATTCCTTTTTATGGTCTTGTCCATGTGTTTGAATTTGTTCTATATTATAAGAACACGCGTTCCGTATTATAATTTTTTCTGTATTTTTAATCACCTTTTATCACTAGTTACCAGTTGATAAATTTTGTAAACGACTTTTCCTGTAAACCTTAGTTATATTTTTTTGATATCACTTTACCTAAATTGTTTTCCTTTTTTCTTTGTCTTTTTTTTATATATTGTATTAAATTGATTGGCTTGTGATAGTGATTGCAAAATAAATCTTGCGTCCAAGGGGTTTCAATGCATAAAAAATGAAAGACAAAAGACAAATTTGCCCTAAAATGAGGCCCAAAAGAGGGGTAAGAGCTTTTATCCCAGAGGGCTTGAAACTTACATTTGTAAGTTACTGGGCCAAATGGACCCAAATGAATAAAAACCAAATTGCGACTCCTCCCCAAAAGTGGGACAAGAAAAAGCAGTAAAAACTTTTTCCCATCGGCTTGAAAATTATATCTTTAGGTGCTTAAGCCAAGAGGATCCCATTAACAAGAGAAATTTAAACAAATATTTGGTTTTCACGTCACACCAGCTTCTAATTTATGTTGCTTCTTTTTGCCCTGAGTAGCACTGAGCCGCGGTCTCGGTTATAATATTTGCGATCCTTTCTGGTTCTAACTGACTAAAATTTTCCTCCTTTATTTGCTCAAGTCTTTTTTTCTTTTGGGATCTATGTTTATGAAACCGAACTGGTGGAAGGTCCAGTATTCAACCCCCTTACCCAATACTTGGTCAGTGTTTAATTTACTTACTTTTTACTAAAATATGTCGAAAGAGGAAAAAGTAATCTAAACTCTAGCTAGCACCCCAATCTTGCGCTCCTTCCCGAAATCCTAGATCATTTCCTTAAGAGAACCGTGTAGGTACGGAATTACTTTGTAACCAATTTTTAATTAAGCCTAATAAGCCATATTTTTGGAAAATACTACAAGAAGATTTCCAAAATCATAATAGAAAAAAGAACATAAGAAATGAGTATATATCAAGGGTCCTTGATTATTGCCAGTAACTAATAAAAAAAAAACAATTAATGACAATTTTATCTTACCTGGGTAATATATTTCACTATCACAGTCATTAGAGAAGAGATAAAACCAGGAGAACTGTATTGACCTGCATCAACGTTATCCTTAATCCATTTATAGAACAGCTGTGGACTAGACTCCACTTGAATTTGTTTCCAAAGGTCTGTCTGTATACGCATCAAAGGAAACAAGAAACTTAGTCCACGATCATCAAGAAGCTCTGCTAATTTTTCACCTGTTCTGTCAATTTCAGGCAACATAGATAGCAAACTAATCTTTGAGTTTATGAACAATTGATATAGCTTATCCTTGTCCATGATCTTTGATAGCTGCTGAAGGGTCAGCAAAAACAGCGGGAAATGAGCACCAGCCTCTAAAGGAGTGGCCACTTCAGAAAGCGTCAGAATTTCGTCATTAACAGAACGTGCAATATAGCCTACAAAAGATAAGTTCTCTTTTAGGTTCAAGTATGTATTCTGAAATATCTCTACCTAAGTTTAATTGACAGGACTAGGCATCCCTTTATGGACATGCTAATTGTAGCCGCCAATTCCGCAGAATTTTTCTTTTTACGCAGTAACAATTACCCCATATCACAAGTAAATCAGTCATTTATTAAATGATACATTTAAGTCGCCAAACAACCACAACAAATTAACATTCCACACTGTCTCCCATAAACATCCTGCAAACGCACTAGATTTTTCTTAATATACAATTTGCAACAGAATTTCGTATGGCCCACAAGATGTATCTTTCACTCCAAAAAAATGATCTAAATCCGATACTGAGGGCACCCAAAAAGACGTTACTAAATTAATCGTCAATTAACTTCATAAAAAGACAAATAGAACGTTCTTGGGATCCAAATTTGAATTTACTCAAGAGTTTTCTTTTCAAAGTTTGCCGAGGGGTTCTTAGACGCTTCTTAATTCCAAAAAAATCACCTAGCTCTTGTATTCAGAAACAGTCTGAAGAAGTGTTGGGCCCAAGACGTGCGGTTTTGAGAAACAAGGGTTTTGGAATGTTGAAACAGATGGATTAAAGTAATATAGGTTGATGGAAAACGAGCAAGAAAAATAGAAAGGGGACAAAAGTTTACAAACAAAACCTGAAATGATCTGTAGACTTTTAAGCCGCACAACAGATATATTTCTAAACTTAAAATTAATAGAGCAAAACAACGGATGTCCATAAATCAAATGTCAAATTATATTCCGGATAGAACAAAAGAAGCGAAAACAGAGACCCCATTTTTCCTAATTTGTTCAAGATATACTCAACTCTGATATCACCGATGTAATGCGGCCAGACAAAATAATTAGCCCTTTTCACCCCACAAAACAGTTGAAACTCCTTTAAAAGGATTTAAAGATGGCATTCTTGGGAATAATTCTTATTGGAGTGTTCGCGGTAGTCTTACCTTTGAAAAATATTCTTAAAATACAAGCTTCTTGTTCCCTTGGCCTGTATATCAGATAAATTGCCCTTTTTTGTAAACTTAATCTAATTTCTCTTCAACTTCAATACTTAAACCATGGTCATAGCTTCATAGCTATTGCTAAATATATTTTTGCCCAGTTAGAATTCTCTCTTGGTTAACCCATTACGAAACGTCTCAAAAGAATCTGCTAATTGGCTAGCCTCTGAAAAATGCAGACGACTGAGGATTCAGTAGGTATGAATTTAGCTTGCAAAATTCAAGGATTAATTTTGTACTTGAATTTGATGGGGCCATACATTGCCTCTTGTCGGAGCTACGCAAACATCCGCGCGATAACCTAGTGCTAGTATTTTTTCAAGCAACATCAGTGTAATTACCTGGTGCCGCCTGGGTACGTGGCAGAGCGCCCCAGTGCCACTACTGATGGTACTAGGGTATGGTATCGCGGCCCACGGTACCTCCGTTTATACAATGCGTTCTCCCTAGGTAGGTTCAACCTTGTCAAATTTTCAATTAGCAATAGGATATTTCTTTCTGTATTTCTCCGCACAAGTTTTATTGACTACTATATAGGCTAAATTAATTTGTATCTTCGGGAACGCGTGTTCTTTTGACATTCGAAAAATCTCTTAAATAACCGGGAATATCCACACTTTAATAGCGGACAACAATAATAATTCGCTACAAATAATTCCACTACCAGTGAAATAAATCTCCGAAAAGCGAAATATCAGGGGTTATCGCGGGATCAAAAATAAAACAAACGCGCGAATATTCTACTGATTGATTAGCTGGACCAATGCAAGTTCCACAGATTTGCTAAATGTAATTAAAATGTAAATGTTATCTGCCACCTAGGCAGATTACGCCAAAAAAGACAGGCCTATCTCACCTTCCTGCCGAAATTATCCACACACGGACAAATTTTCGCTAATTTGCCATATCAAAAATCTCATAACCATCGACACAGAAGATCATCTCCAAGTCCGCTAAATTTACTCAAACTATAATCTAACTTTTAATTTCTTTTATCCATTCTTACACCCCGTAGCATTTTTTCTAACATGGAGGGATTCCACAACTGCAACCTCAATCCACCCTTAAATTCAGTTCCTCGATTAATTCAACTTTATTTTCCAAATCTCGACATTGTCTCATTATTCCGGCGAAGACGGTCGATTTGTTTGTTTTTCTCTAATTTTTATATTTTCCATTAGCTAATGCCTTAGCCCCCCTTTCTCAAAGGTACGTCTTGAAAAAATCCGCTAATTAGCTAGTCTCTGAAAAATGCAGACGACAGATGACAAGTATAAATTTAGCTTACAAAATCCAAGGGTAAATTTTGTACTTGAATTTGAAAGGGCCATTCATTGCCTTTTGTCGTAGCTACGCGAACGGACGCGCGAGAGGCAAGTCTCGAAGTGTTTTGTTTGATTTTATTCATAGTTTGTTTTGTGATTCTCTTTTGAAAAGAAGTAAGCTTATTCTTTCCACTTTTGGCTTCTTTTTTGACCAGCCTGGAGCTTCAGATAGGTTATTTGATTGACTAGAGCAGTGGTTCTCAAACTGTAGTACGCGTACACCTCGGGGGTACGCAAAAATTTTTAGGGGGCACGCGGCCGGCCAACAAAAATAAAACAGCCCTTTAACTCTAGGACGGGCAATTTCATTTAAATTTTAGCTATAGTTTACTTAGTGCCAGTAACTGAGAAAGGATACCTAAAATGTTTTGTGGATAAAAAGGGGCACAGTGTCTAAATAAGTTTGAGAACCACTGGACTAGAGTTTAGTACAGGGAGAGGTCCAGTATTATTTGAGATATTTTTCTTGAGAGAAAATAAAAATTTTAAAAGAAAAAATCTGGGCCTGATATCGTGGACCCATAACGTAGCACATACATACCACGGTAAGTACAGTTGTCGTATCCCGTGGTTATAGCTGTGAAAAAAAAACACAAGACGAAAATCCGTGCTGGAGGAACTCGTAGAATCCATGGCGCAGCAGAGTTGACCGTGGCACCGTAGGCCGTGTTACTTACACTGGTTACCAGAGTTGGAGCCAGAGATCTTACACTAGTTGCTTAAGGGCTGACCCTGTCAGCCTATTAGATTACGAATTGGTGGTAAAATAGTCCATGAGAGACCGTGGGCCGCGATAATACTAGTACCCACTAGGCGACACCAGGTAATTACACTGGTGGTACTAGGAACCAATACTTCCTGGAAAAGAAAGTTAACATTTGGCAAGAATCATCTTAGTAATCTTCTCGATATATAGGAAGAGGGAGAGAGAGAGAAAGAGGTGAGAGAGAGAAATATTGGCCAGATACTTACCAGCAACATAAGACTTGACCCTAGGAACTTCAACCTCCAGCGACGAAAGCGAAGTTAATACCTCCTTGTAACTCTCAAAGAGATGATTTGGCCCAATGATTGCATCTCGTTTGAGTTTCAGTATGATCTTACTGACAGCATCGCGATCTGAATTTGATTTTTGAAGAGCAGAAATCATCATATGTGCGACAGAATTTGAGGTAAATCTTTCTGGGATTCTCATATCACGCCAAAGAAGAACTACTTCGTCCATGTCCTTTAATTCAATGGCTGCTTGGAAGAAATGATCGACCTAAAAACAGAACGAGAATTAAAATAGAAAAGACTTAAATACATCTGTTGTGCAAGTTGATTCAAGATAAGAAATCATTTTTAGGAATAGTTTCAAACTAACCAGAATTTATAATCTGTTTCCACCTATTCATGGAGATAAAACTTATAAATTTTAGAGTATGGAAGTATTTAGAACAAAGAATATTTCATTAATTACAAATGCTATTTAAATACAAAATGTTCGCAACACTACGGCTACCTATTCATCAGAAAAGCAGATATAACACACGGATTCCATATGAGCCGGCTCAAAACTGTACTTCCCACTTCTAAACTACTACCAGCTAGAAGTGCTGGGCATGTGTGAAGGTAAAACCGGTGTAAATGCAGGTTCTATATCATCCTGACATGACTCATTCTTGTTCAATGGCAAAACTTGTTTTTACGAAAACAAAACTAGGTCAGGCAACATGAAAAAATTCCATTTTTCGCAGAAAAATAAAAATACTTTTCATATGTATTGACCGTATTTCAATTTTAGCTTTGATAATTTGGACCTCTTTTTTAATTACGAGTAAAGTGTTCTCCTCCTGACAGAATTCGATAACTCGCTTTCGGATTCAAAAACAAAACTAGGTCAGGAGACATACAATAATTTCATTTTTCGCAGAAAGATAAAACATTTTTATATTTATTGATTATGTTTCTATTTTAGCCTTGCCAGATTTCCTTTTTAATTGCGAGTAACGAATTCTCCTCGTGCCATGATTCGATAGCTCACTTTCGAATTCAAAAACGAAAGTAGACCAGGAAACATAAAATAATTTCATATTTCGTAGAGAAATAAAAATAGTTTTCATATGTATTGCCGTATTTCAATTTTAGCTTTGACAATTTGGACCTCTTTTAAACTGCGAGTAAAGTGTTCTCCTCGTGACAGAATTCGATATCTCACTTTCGAACTCAAAAACAAAACTAGGGCAGGAAACATACAATACTTCCATTTTTCGCAGAAAGATAAAATAGTCTTTAAATTTATTGGTCATGTTTCTATTTTGGCCTTGACAGATATGGCAGAATTCGATAACTGGCTTTCTCAGCGATGAATTTCAATACTTAGTGGGCTCGTTACCTTATTTTAGCTTTGACAATTTGGACCTCTTTTTTATTGCGAGTAAAGGGTTCTCCAAAAAGAAACTAGGTCAGGAAACATACAACAATTTCATTTTTCGCAGAAATATAAAATAGTTTTCATAGGTATTGACCGTATTTCAATTTTAGCTTTGACAATTTGGACCTCTTTTTTAATTGCGAGTAAAGTGTTCTCCTCGTGACAGAATTCGATATCTCACTTTCGAACTCAAAAACAGAACAAGGGCAGGAAACATACAATACTTCCATTTTTCGCAGAAAGATAAAATAGTCTTTACATTGACAGATATTACATTGACAGGCCTTGACAGATATGGCAGAATTCGATAACTGGCTTTCTCAGCGATGAATTTCAGTGCTTCGTGGGCTAGTTACCTTACTGTAAAGTAAAGATTTGAAAGTCTTTACAATCTTAAATTAGGCTTGAGGTTGCCTTAAATTAGGAACATTTTAAAGAGGTTACTTCAATTTTCCACTAATTTCGTGGTCCCTTAGGCCTTAAATTATCATCGTCAAGAACGTATTATTGTTAATGTCACATTGACTTGAGCAGTAGAAAATAATCGAATAGCAGAGCAAAAGAAGCACTTGTGAAAAAAATTGAAGTCGGTTTACTAATTAGGAGAAAACTGAGAAATATTAAAACCAATACTTCACTCAGACAAATATGCAAGAATTGATTTTGAGGCGAAAGAGGAAGAAAAGCAAACAATTATGAAAGCTATAGAAAATCATTGCAGTATCATACATTGCAAGGTGTTATTAGCCAAAACTCTCATCCCCTGCTCATTTATCATAGAACCAGAAAAATCAAACCTGAGTGAAGTTATTTCAAAGTAAGTTTTGGGCGATTTTCGAGTTTTCTCGGTTCAAATTTCTATTCTTTCGTTTTTTTTTTTTTCAAAACTGACTTTTTAGAAGTCACCTGCTCAGAATCAAATTAGTTCCCTCCTAAACAGGGAACTAATTACACATCATATCGTCAATACCGAAACTTAAAAACACATTCCAAACTCTGTTTTTTAATACATTAGAAATTGAGAAAGACTTATTAGGCAAATTTATGCAGTGGCCACCGTTATATTAACTTGGACAAACGAAAGTTTAAGCACCTCTAACTGAAAAATAATTCCACTACCACCCCAACCTGTTCAATTTAACAGATACATGAAAGTCATCTGTATTTATACCCAAGACACTATCCCGCCACACAAAACATTACCTTTTTGTGAATATCCTCTTTAGATGGCCCCTTCTTGTTTGACTTCTTCTCGCTAGATGCTTGTTTAATAATAATTGGCGGGTCTTTTTGAATTGGATTCAACGGAGCTAGTGATTTATGAAAACCAGGACCATTTGGCAGTTCCAAAGTTGCATTATTTTGACTGTTGAGAATAGCAGAAGGAGGTAACATTCCAACCTTTGGTCGTAAAGTCATTGGCGGAGGTTTTAGCAAAATTTCTTCCTGAGGAGACCCTCCTCTTGGAGCTAAGCTCATTTTTTGAAAACGTGGAGGTAGATCTTTTCCATTGGTACTAGAGTTCTGATTTTGGGCGGAATACGGTGCGGATGGTTCATAACCTGTTCCTGGAGCATTCCGCTGGTATCTGTGACCCCCTCCACGTCCAACATAGTGATTTTGGTTAGGCTGCATACTGTAACTGTTGCGGGGACGATGTCCTTGACGATTGTCAAAGTGATACCCATTCGATATTCTAAAAATAAATAACAAATATTTATGTCTTTCAGCATTTATGAACCAATTAAATAATAATGTTGCTATTGCTGAAAAAAAAAATGTCTACTTGAAAACTGAAAACAAAAAAAAAGGTCCGGCTTTTCTCTCTAATTTGTTTCGAATAACAAGGACATTCATAAATAGTGACGAAGACCCCACTGCCTTTCCATAACAAACAGACACAACTTAGAAACAATAGAAGTTTTTCTGAAGACAGTGGACTTCGGTTCAGTGAATATTTCGGCCCTTTGTCCAAGGGC
This sequence comes from Artemia sinica, assembly GCA_027921565.1. Taxonomy (NCBI): domain Eukaryota; kingdom Metazoa; phylum Arthropoda; class Branchiopoda; order Anostraca; family Artemiidae; genus Artemia; species Artemia sinica. Next base: position 229,161 of record JAPEVW010000172.1, read on the forward strand.
CGTCTTCAGGTCCGTCTTCATCTATTTGTATCAAAATACCGTTTTATAGGGTTTCGGTTACCATTGAGCCGGGTCGCTCCTTACTTACAGTTCGTTACCACGAACTGTTTGATGAATTGTTAGCAGTAGTAAGTTACGGTTACATAGATATTGAATAGCTACACTTTTACACTGGACTCTGAAAAATAAAAGATTATGATAAAGATTGAAACTTACCCAAAATCATCGCCGTTAATAGTACCGGGTCCCATTCCAAGGCCCAGAGGCATGCCACCAAAAACGTCACTAAATCCCTTACGAGGAAATAAATCGTAATTGGGTTCCATAATCGGAACCATCGGCGGAGGTCCACGACCACCTGTATTAGGAGGTATAAATACGCCAATATCTCTAGCCGCATCTTCTCTGATTTGCTATAAAATAGAAACAGTAACCTTAGTTCAAAAAAAGAAAAAGAACTAGTCAATTTCATGGTTTAAATTATTACGATATTCAATAGCATATGCCGATATTTTTCCACGCAGCGCGAAATTCTTTTGACGTGAAAGCTTGAAATATATAACATATATTTATATATTTAAAAATAATGTTTCTGTATGCACTAGGGCATACAGAAACACTAGGGTTTCTGTCTGAAATTTCGAACTCACCTCCCGAAGGGGGGTGTTCACTCCTGACAAGTTGTGTTGTCACCATTCCCCATAAGACTTAGCACCGTTAAAAAGAAAGTTGTTTTTGGTCCAATACACGGTTTTCGAGACATTGAACCGGCATAAGACTGGGACACCCTGTACATACTGTGTATATACTCAATATACGAGGCGTGTTTTTTAATTAAGGTCCGCTTAAACCTAAGTACACAACGAAAGATTATTTCAAAAAAGTCAATTTATTTTCAGAAAGTGCATACTTTACTCTATTTTTTGAAATAGTTACCAAGTTTTTTGAAACCCTTATCATACCTCTCAACTAATTTTAAAGTAAAGTCTTTATAAGAACTTGCAGCCGGCTCCAATAGCCAAGACTTAGCTGCTGTTTTTACGTCGTTGTCATTTTTTTAACGGTTGCCACTGAGGTGGCAACCGGTTGAACTGGAGGCGAAACATGGGTTTCGCATATCACACCCAAATCGAAGCAACAGAACATAGGATGTTCTTTTTAACGGTGCTAAGCTTCAGAAGAAAACCAGGCGTGTCTGATATATCTAAACACTATCAGGTTCTGGCTAATATCCTCAGTTTTGCTTTTACTTTCGATTCCTCCCACATTTTAAACTTTTCATAAAATATTCTCTAACCAAAACTGTAATCACGACTATAAATTCTTAAACGTCTTAGTAACCGCTCACCGTACGCAACAATGTAAAAGGAAGAAGTCCTCTGCCACCTGTGGTTTTTGCTTTTTCTCTCTCTTTCTGTATCCCTTCTTTGCTCCTTTTCTCTATCTGGTTTACCTCAGAGGCTAGTGGAGGAACAGAGCTTCACAGGGACTTGCTTTTTCAGGACTCCTCAGAAACTCTAATATATGCAACAATAATACGGTCCTTAGTTCCTTTTGTCTTTTATTATTAGTTCAAGTTTTGGTTTAGAAGTTGCTTTTATTGTTAATATTTGTTTACTTTATTATTATGTATTCTGGCTACAATCCTACAGATAGCACATAAGGTTTCTGACACACACACACACTTCTACTTTAAAAGTAGTTTAAAGTTTAACCGAATTAACAAGGCTGACGCAAAAGCTACATTGTGATACACCTGAATCGTTAATAAAAGGAGCATGCATACCGAAAACAAATGTTTAGCATGAATATTTCATAGAAAGGTGATTTTATCAGCATGCATTAAACTGAAAAATGTATAAAATACAACAAAAGTATTAGCAGACTGAGGTAATAAATTTTTTAAGTGCAATTTATCTATTTTCAATTTTGAAACCAGCTTCTTGCTCTTTTTACGAAGTTAGATTCTTGCACACGTTTCCTTTCTACAGAAGGTAATTTATATGCGATCAAAAATGATATAATACTAAGATTTATTTAAGTCTGACTGAAACATAAACTTAGTCCGAACTGTCTTGGCAAGGTTCAATTTTATTTTTTCTTATTAAGGTGCCTAACTGTCTATAAAGACATTCCGTTTTACACAAGCCAGACAAACTACTTCCGAGACTTGATACAAATGAAAACATTTATCTGTCTCTACCTAATATTTTCATTCTAGTTGTTTTTTTTTTTTCGAATATTTAAAGTTTGTGCTTCAACTACAGATTTTACATCCCTTCTTTCAGTACGGAAAAGAAAAAGCATAGCTACCTGAATTGTTTTGGGTCCTTCGGCATTTGCCAAGATTCTTGGAACCCATCCGTTTTTCCTGAGGTCAATTGCATTTTGAAGCATGAATCGAATTCTCGATGGTAGAGCCTCGTTGACAGATAGCTGGGACATTCGATCAAAATACTGATCCATTAGACTCTAAAATACGAGACGAATAATACATAAATAACACGTAACTTCTAAAAGTCACGGTTGACACTGATGCAGAATCAATGTCAGCGTCAAACCCAGTCCTCATAAAAACCAATGATCACTTCAACAAACAATTTACAGTTCTAAAACTGACAAAATTAAAACAATTGCAATTTAAGACACATAAGAAATATGAGAAATCTCTCAACTTGATAACAAAGAATGACTCGTTGATATTTTTTTGTATTACATACTGACAATGGATAAAATTATCAGTGACTATATCAACTTTATCCCGGATTTCTTTCTTTCCCCAACTGGACTGTTGCTTTTTATCAACTACCATTTCTCGCGCGTCAGGTCATATCTATGGTAAAACTACATAAAAAACGTTGCCTGTCAGAAATCACTGCTGTGAAAGGGAACGGTTGTTTGTAAGGAAAGCAGATGTTTCCCCTTTCTTGCCCAAGGCTGGGCAGACAAAGCGTTTTTCAAGCTAATGAAGACCATATTTTTGCCAATAAAGGCGTTAATATGTCATTAAAAACGCATTCTATACACTTATTCTCCGTTGGTTAGCCCTAAAAATAAATTTTTAAATTTTCTTTTTAAAATATTTTCTAATACAAATTGTTTCTAATAGACAATTCTGTAGTTGATACAACTCATAAGTCTATAATCCGCAGCAAAATTAGGTCTTTTCCCCCCAATTGAAATGAAAGTTTCTGATGAAAACTTAATTTTTAGGTCAGTATCAAATAACTTGTCTACTATATCTAAAGATTCCAAACTCCATTTCTTCTTCTTTCTTTTGGGATATGCACAAAACAAAATTCAATCATTTTTGAAAATATAAAAAAAAATACATCTAACATACTTATTTTAACAAATTTTTGCTTTTATTTTTACATTTGAATACTGAAAAAATATTAAGAATACTGCTGATTCTCAATATATCATTTTTATTCAGAAGTTACCAATTAGAAACAATTTGCATCATAGAATATCTTTTTAAAAGCCTATTCCTCAACACATTCTCCTAATGAATTTTTTTGAGTGGCAAGCCCAAATTTAATTCAAGGTACATATTTTCTATCAGTATCGAAAGGAAAACTGTTTTTGATAAAAAAAAGAATAGAAAAAAAATCTAAAAACCCGTTTTTGTCTGAAGAAATTTTTGAACTTGGATTTCCCTATGTGTGAACCCTACCCTAAACGCAAATGGCTGAAACTTCGTATTTTATCAATTTGAATTAAAAAAATGGAAAACACCCAACGAGTGTAGTTTTTAGACACTAACAGGCACATTTCATGTCAACTTTTAGCCTAGGAATTCTTTTAGTCTAATGCTGGTTGTGAGTATTTTATGCTTATTTATTTGAGCTTTGGAATTCAATAGAAGATGAAGGCCCTGTATTTTCTTTGAAGATTCCAGCTTACCCTGCGCATGTGTACGCTCTTCAGACGCTGGAAGAAAACGTTGCGTCTATTCAGTTCTTTTTTTCAGCTTTCAAACTTTTTGTAGCCAAAATCATCCCGCAATCAATCACCACGCAAATTTTACTTGATGTTTTTTTTTCGATAACATAATCAAATGGTTTCGACATAACTAGATTGTAATTGTACACTAGCATGGACGTTGCCATGATCAAAACGAAAAAGTGTAAACTAAATTTCCAAAAATATACTGGAGATAGACCCCGGCACCGCGCCGATGAGGGAAGACCGGCGGCGGCTGGGCCAAAAATAGCGCGCCAAGCCCTCCGCCGGTAAGATGTCGGCGACGCGATCAATGTTGACAGCAAACATTAATGTTTTCATCAGTCTTTCCTAAATCACAGCTTAAATTTACAACAGATTCGAGCTTCAAATACCGTATCACAAAATTCGTCAGTTATCTGGGTAAAAACTTTGAATATATCTTTGAACTTAGAAGCTTAATTTTTTCATAATGCCCTTTGCCTATATCTGTTTTGTCACCTTTAAAACAGTTGAAATGGGCGACTTTGATATTGATTGTTTTTTTTTTGCTCTTTTGGATTCCTAAAAAGCCTTCTTGTATTAAAAACTGGTTTTTAAAAACAATTTTAAAAAAATGCATTTTAAAGTTTTTTTGGCTTCTTTATAGAATATATGTCATGTAGGCTAAGGCTGAACTGCTGTTTTTTTATTGGTTTTGGCTGCTCTTTTGGATATTATTCATTTTTATTTTGGGGATTCATTCCAAATTATAAACAGATAAATACCTAATATCAGTCAAATTATAAACTACATCTAAAAGGAGTAAATTTATCAAATTGAAAAATACAAGATGAACACTTCACATGAGAACATTTCAATTACAATGAAACAAAAAACACTTAATGGTTTATTCGGTATGAAGAAAAATGAAGTGCCAGCTATTTTCTTAGGTAAAAAATGAAAAGCCCATCCGTTTTAAATATAATTAAATGAAATAATATGCAGACTGAAGTAGCTTCAGGAAGATGTTGTGATTTTAATCCTAGTTCGTCACTTTTAATCCAAGCAAAATGTTAGGACACTTAGTATCAGCTATTGAGTTTAAGCTTTGATTTCCAAATGCTCACAAAAATTACCAAATTTAAGAAAGTCACAACAATAAGTCACATATGGTCAAAATACTCAAAGACTCCTCTTTAATCCCCACCCATGCTCAAAGCTTCTGCTATGGTCATTTCCATGGAAATCTCCAAAGAGTTTCTTTTTAAAATAGCTTTTAAGCGTAGTTAGGGGTATTTAACCTTTTTTGCTTTTCTTCAAAGCTATGAAAAAAGTGTTATAATATTCCAAATGTTACATTTGTTATATTTGTGCATATTTTTGGTAATCATTTGTGGGGTGATTGAATTTTTTAAACCACTGAAGATACTTAAGAACGTTACAACATCTAGTACCCTGAGGTCATAAGACTGTCAAAGACTCCTCCTTGAACCTCCCAAATTGAAAGCTTTTATTTTGACCTGGCCTTTTAATGTAACTTGGGCACTGAACAAAGGGCGCCATTGTCACTCGAGCGCAACGTTAGGTGGGGATGTCGATATCGCTTTCGTCGCACCAATTCGTTTTAGTGTGAATCTGCCTGGTACTTATGAATGAATGTTTTCAAAGTAAACCCGTTTCATAAATAAGAAAAAAAACGGGTTGAACGCATATGTCCCTTTCCCTTTGGACGACAAAACCATGCAAGTGCTGTATCAAGTATAACTCACGACAATCTTGTTAATTTTTGGCAACTTTTCAACTTTTTGGCATCCCTGATTTAAATAAAAAAAAAAATCAAGGTACTATCACTTAAATATAATAACTCCCTATGCCCCCCCCCTCTGGATACCATCTTGATAGGATACCGTCTCTGCTTTAAATAAAAAAAATAATTAACTTATTGACACCCCTGCCTTCAAAAAAATCGAGGTATTATCATTTAAATATGATAGCTCACTACCCCCTCCCCCCGGGATACCACCTTGATAGGATGCCGTTTCTGCTTTAAATTAAAAAAAACTAACTTTTTGGGATCCCTGCTTTCAATAAAAAAAAATTCGAGATATTATCATTTAAATGTAATACCTCCCTACCCCCCCCCCCCCTCTGGATACCACCTTGATAGGATACCGTCTCAGCTTTCATTAGAAAAATAATTTACTTAATAATTAACTAGGTCACTGTATGGTTCAAACAAACACGCAAAATAACGTTAAACAGCTTAGTGTTCCTTGAAAAAAAAATTGAAGGTATGAGTAAAGGGGTACAAGAAACAACAAAAATGTCGAAATTATTTAGATATACCTCAAATTACTGAAAAACTGAGTCAGAGATTCGCCGTGACATTCACAAAGAATCTAATTAAAAGGGAGCACACACAAAAACCAAATTAGGCCAGTAGCCTATGAGAAATCGCAAAATAACTAAGACAATGAACAAGTCCTAATGGGGGGCCCTGGGTCTATCAAAATATTTCAATGGTTTCTCAGGGAATTTGACATCATTTTCTTCTGTCTCCACTTTAAATGAAAAAATAATTATCTTTTTGGCATCCCTGTTTTCAGTAAAAAAAAAAAGAGGTATTATCATTTAAAAATGATAGCCCCCTATCCCCCCCTATAGACAATAATTTACAATTTATTTATGAAGCATATTAATGGGCTAACTTCCGATTCAATCTTTAATTCCCCAACCTTGTACATAGCTTAGTCTATAGCTAAATTTTGTCTCAATAGAAGGTTTTTTTTTTTTTTTTTTTTTTTTGGGGGGGGGGGTAAAAATGTTTCAGAAAGAAGATTGTATTTTCTATCAGGGTTCAAAAATTGAGTATTAAACATTAAGAAAATCTTATCTAAAAACAGCAAAAAAAAAATCTGCAAATTTACAATTCAGCTGTAGAAACAATCTGTCGGCTGTCAATTTCAAAATCCAACTGAAGGCTGAAGCTGTATAGTAGTGAATGCGTTCTATAATTCTATTCAACTTGAAAATAAAATTTTTGACTACGAATGATGTAAGAAATAGCGATTAGGAAACTGCATTCGAAATGACTTAAACTCATTTCATCAAGACGATTCTTTTTTTGTCAACATATGAAGAACTGTGTATATTACAATATTTGCAATTGCATATTGCATCCGTCTGGTTTTTATGCAAAGTAACAAAAGAGACGAAAATTAATGAACAAGAGAGTAGTGAAGAATTATGGTGTGCAAAGTAATATTTGGCAGGGAAAGTCACTGGTGATAAATCGCTAGGGGTGGCGCCGTAATTGGGTGATTTTCGGGGATTCGGGGAACCAAATTTTTTTTCGGGGTGACGCATAGATTTTTGGGAAAATACCCGAAAATTCGGGGATAGTGCAAGCCCTACTTGATTTCTAATCAGGCAAATCGAAATAATAAACCACATGAGAAGAAAAAGCTCCGACTTTGCGGCTGACGCAATAAAGAATTGCCGCAAAATTAATTTGAACTCGACCGAACGCCGCCACCTCAGCCGGCGGCGGTACGACACTTCGGCGGCGTTCGACCGGGCCTCTCGTCGGCGGCGTTCGGTCGATCCGTCGGCGCGGCGCCGGGGTCTAACTGGAGAGCAAAATCACGATTTGTATACTTATCACGGGAATATTTTTCTTCGATGATTTAAAAGGGAAGAAATAACAAAATTGCTCCATTCCGTGACTTACTAACATGGCCTTATTGTGGTATGTAGCATATAAAGTTATAGCATTTACTTTTTACGTTAGACTCAAAAGCAGGTCTCTGTACATTCGATCGATGAATATTGGACGCATTTAGACCTTTCTCACTTTCTAACGGATTTTCAACATTGAGTGAGATTCACTCTTTCGTTTGGGCACGACGAAACACAGCTTAAGGAAAGGAGAATAGAATACTTTTGTAGTTGTTTCTATTGAAGGCCTCCCTCTCAACTAAACAAATGTGAAGCTTATGAACTTTTCAGTGTAAATACATGAATCTTTTACAGGTTACTTCTGAACCTAAATTATAATGGGAGCAGTTTAGAAGTCACTAATAAACAAAAAGTGGAAGTTTGTGATTTCACCATTGATACAAATGTTCTTTATTTTACTCTACTAAAATTTACAACCTTATTTAAACGCTTTAATTTTTATTAAAAAAAAAAAAAATAAAAAAAAAAAAAAAAAAACAATGACTTCTCTACTCTATTTATTGCTTTTGGCAAAATAAGGGAAAACTAGAGACAAATTGCAATTGTTGAATCTGATCAAAATAAGATCGACCCCTCTTACAGCCTTCTCTCCTTCATGCAGTTTTTTCACCCCAAGCCTCAATCGTACTTTGAACGAGACCATACTTTTATAAAACCTTTGGAATTAATACCCTCTTCAGCTTCCTGAAGAGCCACTGTGGCAAGCATCCCACCCCAATTGTCGTTCTTTTACAAACAGCTTTCTGCTATTTTTCTATCCTTTTGGACTCCTTCAACCTGTCTAGTGCACTCAGCTCCGGGGTACAATTTATAGCTCTGGCACACATTCCACCCAAAAGACAATAACTCTTTGGCAATTGGAACTAACTCAGGTTTCATTTATAACTTCTTTCGAGCCTCTAGACTATAAGTCTAGCATTGAGCATGTTCAACCTTATTGACGATACTCATTGGTCATAGCCTACCCTGACCAGGAAGAAGTCACGTCCATGTCGGCATCCCCAAGTGAATTGCAGGAAGCAGCTTCCAATATCTTCGAGATTAGGGGGCGTTTCAACAATCTCTAATGGTTTTTCAGGCTAAAAACAGAATTAAAAAAAATATCGATTTTTGATGAAGCTCTGTCCTTAGGCAAACTCTGTTCCAACTACAGCAAGTTCCTTTCGTCATGGCGGCTTTAGAATTCATACTGAAGGTGCTAATACAAGAATTTACTGCGTTTAATACAAGTCTTTTGTACTCATCTCAGGTAAAAAGGGGAAACATACAGTAGCTGCTTTTCAGACACACACTTTAGTTGGTTTCCAACTACTATGTTATCATGATATTCAACTCCTCTGCAACTTTCACATTTTTAATCTCATCCTAAAGCAACACCGAAATTGAAGATCCGATGTCACGCAGAAGGCCTTGGAAAAATATGGCACCTGTTCCTCTATAATGAAGTACAGTAGCCTACATTAGTCTCCACCATGAAAAAGAGCTTGGACAATGTCTACAATGTCATTAGGACGCAGCACTTATCAAGATAACATTATTCATAGCCCTAAGGAGGTCCTTCAGGGCCAGGTCCTAGTCGAAAACACGTCCACATAGAACTCAATGTCCTACAATTCGCTCTTTTCTAAATATAAATTCTCGGAGTAGTAGCAGCACAGTGGGATTGATCTGTCCTTGTTAATGAAACACTTTGTTTGGATTGTCGCAATAGACCCTACAATACAAAGATAGCTCTTGTTGCAGCTCTTTGCAGAAATCTTCCTTGTTTGCAGAAAGCTAATGCTAGCGCGCTAATCATTGACAATACGCTTAATAGTGTTTATTTTTTAGATCATGCACTATTACCTTGAACTTGCCCATCATTCACTCTTAAGGAGCAACCGCAAAACCAAACGTTTTCTAATAAAAGGAAAAGCATTAGCATGCATCCATGTTAAACGAAAAAGCTAACACTTTAGTTAATTGTAGTCAGCTTTTTGAAGTTCTGCTTAGATGTTCAGCCATGAGAAAAATAAATTAAACGTCCTCAGCTATTTCAAGTAAGCTATATTAAGAATGATTACTGAGATACTATTATAATAGTAAGGAAAACTCCCAGTCTTTACTACGGTAAGGCATAGAGCGAATGCTAGTTTTGAAAACTTACGACACTTCCAGATTGTCACTTTTTTAGTAAAGGAATTGCAAATCTGCTACGCTCCTAATGTAAATGGAAAAACTAGCCACTGCAGGAGTTTTTAGTCGTTGACTAAGAGAAATATGAATTTTGTGAACCTTTTTGTTCTAAATTGTGAATCATTTTTGAAACTCAACGAAAATCCTGAATTCTTTACATGACTATGAGCCAAATGATAGGCCTGAAGTTATTATGAGTTGTTCTCGAGTTCGCAACCACAAACACTTCAAGTGGAGTTATCTGTCATTTTTGTTCCTTTTTCAATGATTTAATTACTGTAGCGATTTTAAATAAATCATTCTCGTGGCTCCAATAAGTCAGAAAAAAAACCTATTATACCCATTAAGAAATTGATTAATATCTAAGCTTATGCTTAATAAAAATATAAGACGCTTACTTTGGCCTTATCCGTGTCCAGGATGCGTCCACAGGTCATCATGATCTGTGTAAGACACTCCAAATTTTCCGCCATCTCACGGAGTCCTCCGCGACTCCGTTTTTCCAAAAGCTGTTGGATGCATTTATGAAGAATACAACTTTGCAACATCTCAAGCTTCCCAAGCTCCCCCATGAACTGTAAACAATTGAGGAATATCATAAATAGTATTTATTAAATTAAGCGTTAAAATTTCATGGTGTCCAGCCTGAAGAAGTAAGATATGCAATAATTGCTTAAGATAAAAGAAAAATAATCAAGTAGACACCATTTTATATTTGTTTATGCTGAATCGAGTTGTACTAATATTTGAGTAGCTTTTAAAGCATATTTAACCAGCTAGAAGTAACGCCTAATATTCACACAGCTCTAAACTTGAATTCTTTTTACATATTTTCTAAACTAAAAAACGTTTCAGCAAATCGAACACATTAGGGATTCCGACTTATAGTTGTGTTTACATAATTTTTTTTCGCCAAAATTAAAAGGTTCCATAGATGCCTTTGAAGCAAAGTACAAATTTAGGATGATATTCACAATCAAAAGAGTAGATAAAACAAAAAAACTAAAAGTCTGTTGCACAGACTTTTTGATGACTAGATAAAAATAGAACCAAGGCGGGAAGACTACAGACAAAGAATTATGTGGACATAGGGTTATAAAAGAATTAATACTACTATCAAACACGTTACGGTGATGTTACTAGAAACAACACACCTGGATTCAATTGGGTTTGAATTAGTTAGTCAAGTTTTATGACTTTCATTCTGTGAACACAGTTTTACATGTACTGTAATATTTCGAACACACGGAGCAAAAGAATTGTCGTTAGATGTGATAACATTTCGCCAGAGCTAGCTGTAGAGCTATTTGTATTAGCCATACATTTTGAGAAAAAAAAAAGTGTAAAAAGAGAAGATCAGGTTTCATTCTAATTTAAAAGATTTATGTTTTTTTGCCCACAACATCAATTTGAATGTCAACATGTCTGAAAAGATGAAAATTGCCAGAAAAATAATGATAACGTCAGTAGCTGATTAAATAGGATACCTTAATATTTCCAAGCATTTTTCTTTTAGCAACAGCTCTTTCCTCCTCTTCATCTGCTGTGAGAACACCATTTTGTTTTTCGTAGTAATCACTTGCTTTAGTTCTATAAAAGAAAATATAAGGTTAGAACAACTATAAACAACAGATCAGTCAACTAAGTAAGATTATCAACGTTTGTGTCAAAAAAGAAAAGTACATATCAAATTTTATGAAAATTCAATATTAGAGCTCTAGAAATAGCGTCATCATTTACTATACAAAAAATGAAAACAGCCAAACCGACTTAAACCCATATCCTTCGAACATAGATATTGCGTCTTAACCGACAGTTTAAGGGTTCCATCCTGCCTGTCTCAAGTAATCCCTAGAACATGGATTTCATACGAAGTAGTATCAGTAGTAACATCACTTTGGACAGTGAACATTGAACAGTCAAGCCTTTATTGATTCTATTGTCAACTGAAAAGTCGTTTCATAAGAGACTTGTTAGCCTTATAAGTTGGACTAAGAGGGTCAGCATCGCAATGAGTATGAATACAAAAAAATGGGAAACAAAAGCAATAGAACCGTCAGTTCTAACTTCTTTTGACCCCATTGACAAATTACGTTTGAAATGCTCGGCTGATAATTTGAATACTTTGTTGAGCATTGTTGAATATAATTTGGATAAATTATGTGAATCAACTGAAGCAACAAAAGCCATGGATTTGCGATCCTGGAATCGAATCTTCTTGAGTCACTTCAAAGGAAACGTCAAGCCCAAATTAATTGTGGTTGAAAAGGCTATGGATGACTTAAAATCTAAGCTTGGCAGTGTTTCACTGCAGAAAACAGAAATCAAGGGGGAAAATGCAAAAAAAATTAAAATAATTTTATTGTCTGGAATCTTATAGCAGCCAACAATGACAAAGCCAAAATTATATTTTAATCGATAGTTAATGATGGTTCAGAGAAACCAATTAAAATTAAGTATAAAGTAGGCTTGTGAAAAAAAGTTTATTGTGATAGCAAGTAATCATCAAAGGTAATTCTGCAACAGAGTGTCGTTTTCGTGTTTACATTTTCCTCATAGATACCCATTTTAGGGTGACGACACTGTTGCAGAATTACCTCTGATGATTACTCCTTTTGATATGCGCACATGCTTTTTTCGATAAACTAATTCTCAAATTCCAGCCAAATCATTGAGAAGCAACAATAATCAGAACGGGGACACCTTTTATTTTATCAAATCCCGCCACTATCTAGCATATCATGGCAAAGTAGTGTCGTAACACTAGCTATCATATTTGCTTGACACAGCTCAGTTGACATTTTCAAGGAAAAAGCTGCCCAGTAAGTATCTTAAACATCCTTTTCCTCCACGTAAAAATCCCCCTCCCCGCGGAAATATCCTCTGGACAATTCAATCCTGGTGAAAATTTACCCCGGGCAATTACCCTTAACGTCTCCACGCGTAAAATTGAATAGGTACAGAGAATTCAAGACATATAAAGGAACTTCATATAGGAATTCTGGCAAATTCCCCCAGTGTAAAATTTCCTCTGAAAAGCTCGCCCCCCTGGAAACTTCCCTCTCCATGGAAAATTTTCCCCGTGCAAAATCTCTCCAGTAGAAAATTTGTCCTCCCCTCCCCACCCGAAAAATGTATGCATACTTCCCAATAACAATACTATGCGTAAACAATGGGCAAATTTTATAGCTTAAAAACCTTTCCCCAGGGGCTGTGGAGGATCATGTTATCGCCAAAGACATAGTTATTAGGCCTTTCAACTATGCTGAACAAAATAGTTGAACATATGCTGAACAAATTTTGAATCGACGATTTTTGGGAAAAAAAAAGTGGCATGGGAGGGGACCTAGTTACTCTCCAATCTTTTTGGTCCCTTAGAAAGGGCACTACAACTTTTCATTTCCGTTAGAATGAGCCCTCTTCCGACGTTCTAGGCCCACTGGGTCACTATGATCACCCCTGAAAAAGAAAACAAAAAAAAGAACATGCATCCGTTATCTATCTTCTGGTAAAAATTACAACATTCCACATTTTTGCAGATAGGAGCATGAAACCTCCACGAGCAGATACGCTGAATATGATGGTGTGGTTTCCATTAAAATTAAATGACTTTTAGGGGACCTTTCCTTTTTTTTTCGAAAATCAGACAAATTTTTTCATGATTATAGCCTTTGATAGGTGAGACTAAACTTAACGAAACTTATATATTTGGAATCAGCACAATAAGTCAATTCTTTTGATATATCTATTGTTATTAAAATTTCGTTTTTTAGAGTTTCGGTAACTATTGAGCCGGGTCAGTCCATTTGTTACAGTTCGTTTAGGTTTTTTATTCATTTTTTAATACCAAATTTTAAATAAATATATAGGATAGGAAAAATTTTATAATTGCTTTGATTAGGTGAACTAATTTAATTTAAACCTTTAGAATCAAGCGTAAATGCGGTAGGACATTTATTAACTCTAGAAGTCATAATAAAGTTAATAAAAAAAAAACATTTTTAACAAAAAAAATAATCCTTAAGGGGAAAAAAATACCCCACAGGAAATAGTATCTGTATGTCATACATTCCAGCCAAATTAACTATCCCAAAAACTAAACGTTAATCTTATTTCCAGTCCCTCCCCACTTTTAAAATCAAATTAAAAAAATTCCCTCCCTCAATCCTTCCAACTGCTTAGAAAACCAAGACAATTTTAGTAAATCAATATTACCTTCTCCAGACATTGGGCAAGAATAAAGATATGCCTTCAACCATTCTATCCTTAACATTTTCCGCACCTTCCAAGGGGCAACAATTTTCCCCCACACTTCCTTGGTCTTAGAACACAGAAAGCGAGAGAGAGAGAGAGAGAGAGAGAGAGAGAGAGAGAGAGAGAGAGAGAGAGAGAGAGAGAGAGGAGAGAGAGAGAGAGAGAGGAGAGAGAGAGAGAGAGAGAGAGAGAGAGGGGAGAAAGATAGAGAGAGAAGGGGACTCAGATGCATCACTCCACCAATTCTGTAGCTCCTGGCTCTCTAAAATATTCTTTAAATTGTTTACCTACCATGCCCTTTCTAGTTCTGAGCTTTTCCTGCTATCCAACAGCCAAGCTTCTCTACAACTTTCTGTGATCCATTTCAACTGTGTAGTCCAGAAATCTTTTCTTGTAACTCTTAAATCTTCTTGATCGGTTCCCATTAATAATTTATTTTCATAGATATAATGATTTCCCCCAATACTTAAACTTACTAACTAGCCTATTCGCTCTTACACTAATCAACCCAAAATATATTGGCAGATCATCCTCAGGGTAGTACACATCCAGCTTATTACACCAATGTGTTCTTTTTAGCTCATAATTATCTCTAACTTAGCCCTATTTCCAACCCTCCAAATGCCACAACCATTACTTTGTCCTCAAAATTCTCATTTAGCTTCAAATGTCTCAAACTAATTCTAATACACTCCATATCGTCCTAAGTCTTTGAAACACAAATAGATTAACATGATTACTCCAGCTACCATTTAACGAAACCTTACACCCAAAATACAGGAAATCATTTATAATCTGCAACTCCCTATGACCTTGTCTTGCTACGCAGACCATTGGTCAGCACACCAAAAAGTTTCAACCCCCTACCGGTTCACGTAAAATTTTCATTCTTTTACCCTTTTCTTCAAATCATAACTACGGTTGACTCACTGACGTTTAAAATCTACCTAATATTAAATAAATAATCATGGGACCAATCTGAAATCTTTACGAGGGTTTTTCACCCACAACTTATCAGCCTTCTTATGCGGAAGGGAAGAACCATATAAATTATTTGTGGTTGATTGCACTATAGAGTTTTTACCAAAAGAAGATCAAAACCAATATTCGGCATTTTCTAGTCAGCCTTGATAACAAAGGCAAAACGCAAAAGCAAAAAAGTAAAAAAAAAGATTGTTTTAAAGAAACTACTCCGAAAAAAAACCCCTTCAGGGTTCCATAAAGAAAGAAAAATTTTAATTCTTTTTTTTAGGTTGATAATAGTGGCACAAATTTATCAATTTATTTGAATGTAACCATCAGCATAATTTTAGTGTAGTTGCTAAAAACCTATGTAATGATGTAATGTGGTGTTTATGTAAATTAGGTGTTTTGGACAAAATGGAAGTGACCAAGAGGAACTTTTCTTTCCAATGCAAAATGCAACAGATGTTCAACGAGCTTTTTTTTTATATTTGAATCTTATGAGCTCTTTTTGCGAAAGCAAAGACCAAACTTCTTAAGCAACGCAGCTCAGTTAGCTTTCAATAAATTACAATTAATTAATCTAACAAGTCAATAATTAGTTACAATCAAATTCTAAAAAGAGAGACTGATCCTAAAAAAAAGGAACATAGTTCGAAACTAGGGCCCCCGCCCTTCTAGGCCTTTAAACCAGATCTCTGTTTTTTTTAGAATGCTCTAGTTTTTGCTCTCTTCTTTTTAGTAACATGATATTCTTACTATTTATAGTACGACACAGAAATTATTATGTACAACATCCCTCCCTCCCCCATCTTTCATTTCGGTTGGTTTGAGCTTCAGCTTTGTTGTTTTTCCTTTTCGTTTAAATTCAGGAAGTCGTAAGTTGAAAATCAGATAAAAATAGCCTAGCTCGAAAATCAGATCAAACAAGAATGAAAAAAGACAACACTGATTTTTTCTTCATAGTTATAAATATTAAGAATAAACATCATATTACTAAAACTATTAAATAGGAAGACCTTGGAAAACCCAGATAAGTAGGTCCTGTTCAAGACACATAAAGTATAAAATATACTGACCTGTTTTCGAATTCAGCACGGCAGCAATTTAACAAGAGTTTACAAAAAGTGCTAGGCGAATTGGGTGTTTCAAAGTTTGGTGCTCGTTCCTGTAATTTCTTGCATAGTCGTGCATACATAGAACTATATTTAGGTTCATCGAGAGCTTTATCGAATATCTGAAACAAAAATAATAATAATGACGAACTCATGGTCAAATTTTGGTTGCAATGACGATTTTTTATAAAATAAATGCAAATGTGGATGACAAGCAGGGAACAGAACGATGACAAGATTACGCTGAAGGAATTACCAATTTGCATAGCCAACAACAACGAACACAAAATCGAAGAACAAAATTAGATATAAAAGGGAGCTCAAAAACATGTATAAAAAATCAAAGAAGAAAAATCGATTCAATTATTTTTTGCGGAACAAGGCCATGATACAATGTTATCAGTTGAATAACCACACTTATTTTTATCTTTGATATTTATTTAAATGTTTATATTTATGTATATATTTTTTCCAGTTTAAAATATCACAATTTAAACATTTATAAAGTAATATATTCGTAAAACCTTTAATTCTAAAGAGCATATGGTTACTTCTCTATTGATCACCATTTTGTTCCTATAGACATGTATTGTGCAACAAACGTTATTTAGACAACTTATCCTAAAATCAAGCAATCAGATTGTTGTCGAAGAGGCATATTTAATCATGATCAGCAGCCTAAAGCTCGCATAGCATCCATCAAAATCCCAAATTTTTTCCGGTATGGGGACTGTGAAACAGAGAAGAGAAATTCCAGGGAAGTTAGCAAAATTTTCGGTAATTTTATACCTTATCGCCATTCTCATTATTCCAAACTATTCTGAAAATATTTCACTTTTTCTAGTTTCAATAGCTTAGCTATTGAAAAGTTTCTTTTGTTGTTACATGAGTGGAGCCAGTAAATACAATAAAATAATAAAGAACACACATACATATATATACATATATATATATATATATATATATATATATATATATATATATATATATATATATATATATATATATATATATATATATATATATATTATACACAATACACTTACATATCGGATGGGCCAAGCTATGAATCCCATTGGAAGATAAAAAACTTACCAGTAAAATAACACCCTTTAAAATGACCTCTGAATTCAGTCCGAGACTTAAAAGATCTTCACTTAGTTTTTCAAATCTTTCAGGGGTGAGCTTGTTGAGAATCCCACGGACCTGAAGAATAAAAAAAATATCGTATTCAATATAGCGGAATTAGGTAGCCAGAAGAAAATTTGGTAATGGTGCATTATGCGGGCATCGCGAAGAAGTCACGTTTGGTTAATGCTAATGAAATAAAATAAAATAGGATAAATATATAATAGTTTAGAAACAAATTTGGGCTATATATTTGCACATTAGGGGGGGGGGGGGGTAAAGCATAGCATATATTAAATACGTAACCTAATCTAACCTAGGTACCGTTCTCCCTCCTAAACCCCAAAAAACAATCATTTAAATATTAAGAAACCACGTTTTGCCATCAATTTATCTAGCGAATCACCCGTTGTCAGCTAATGAAATAGCAGTTTGACGGGTTTCGTGACTGGTTTCTTTGATACAGTATATAGCGATGCCCGCATAATCCACTAGTGCCGAATATTTATTGATGAGAATGCATCAATGTTCTGGCTAAGTCACCTGACTCCAGAACATAAGTGCTTTGCTGATAATTCCTGTTAGCACCACTTTTCCCACCATACTCAAGGATAAAAAGTTGTTACAACAAAATATTTCAAAATGGAAACAAGACTATGGTTTCGTTAAATTGGATTTGAGCACAATGCTCAAAATGCAAAGTTTAGTTGTTACAACAAAGTAAGGAAACAACACTGTGCTTTCATTAAATCAGTTTCATTTTAGTTCTAAAGTAGAGAATATTTCTTTGGTTTAAATTTATGTATTGGCAGAGAAAGGGGGACAATAGTAACTAATTTGCATTGTGAGGTGAACTGGAATTAAGTCAACTGAGATTCACCAAGTCAAAAGAGAGCAGTTTAATACTTCACAATACGTTACAAACACTTCGAAAACAGGAGAAACATTATAACAACGGGAAAAGCGTCATCAGCAGTAATCCTAAAAGGAGAAGAACTTTTAACTTAGCCAGTCTTTTGGGAAAATGTAGCTATCATTATTCAAACGTTTCCTGGAGCATTACAATTTCATGTGCTATTTTATTATTTGGCCCCTAGGAAACTTGGAGGTTTCCTATTATACACGTTTCCTAGAGCTTTACAATTTCATGTGCTATTTTATCATTTGGCCCCTAGGAAACTTGGAGATTTCCTATTATACATGCTAACAACTTAATCCTCAAAACAACACCCATAGTTGTTACCTTCTTTGAATAAATCCTTTTCCTTGTAAGGTACCTCTAAAATCTACATTTTATTGAATGCACTTCCCCTCCCCCCCCCTCTTATTGTTATCTTGCGTCTACTATCATTATAAGAACTTTGATCATCTGAACTATACAGAATGGACAACGAAAGGATAAAAGCCAAGGTAGTTATAGTATCAAGACTTTCATACTTATTCCTAGTAGGTAAATTTCCAAAATAAGATAATCCACTGTTCCAATGACAAGAAACATTAAAATTTTCACTTACAGAAAGAAACTTCGTTCACCATAACTGGAAAAAAGAGTAATACTTATAAAAATCATTAACTTACTTTCCTGAATGTAAGATCCCTCTTATCATCATGATGAAGTGCGTCTCGTTTAATAACACTTGGAGGAATCCATCTGCGATTGGGAACGCTGCTGGACGTAGATAGGGAACGTTGTTCGTCCCTAGGAACAAATAGAAAAAAAATAATGAAAAGTAAAACTTAGTCTTTGAAACTTTAAAACAAGAAGTTATAAAATAAATCGTTAAACTATATTGGGTACAATAATTTGACAATATAAGCTAGTAAAATAAAATGGCAAGAAAGATTTTCATTTTAGGCCAGCACAGAAAATTTCCCATATAATCATCCAGAACAAATTGGAAGAACAGAAAAGCATGCTTGGATTTATCATCCACAGAAGATATTGTTATTTCAGATATAAACATGAGTTTGAAACTCTCTTTACTTACGTTCATGCAGTTTTGTTTCTTCTTTTCTTTATGTGGCAAATTCCTTATGTTAAAAACAACACAAAATTGTACTAATTATTCAAAATTACAAAATAGAGATGAAATCAACAACAGGAGAAACATCAAAGAAAAGGTAGAGTGCAGCAAAGCACAACCTCCCAGCTAAAAAGCTCACCATTTAATTTATTCTGTCTCAAGACAATGTTATGAATAAGGCTAAAAAGGATGTGCATAAATGTTGATACGCAAGCTACATATATGCAAGCTACATGTTGATACACAATAGCTACAAGCAATGTTAAATAAAAAGTTTCAACCACCAATGGAGGAGAAACACTATCTACAAAAGAATAAATGTAACAGCAGCTCAAAGATATATAGTAGAGTAAATGAGTTTTTTACAGTGCACTTCTGGAGCTTTTATTAAAAAAGTGTTTTATCTGTAATTTTTATATACTAGACTTTTAATTTCCTTTTATTATTTACCTGTATCATGCATACCAAAAAAACAGTTGGCATGCCATGTTTAATACGTGGGCCAGATTCCCAATGTCTTGACCTGTTGAATTTACAGCAAAAATATAATTTGTCTCAGAAAACGATAACTCTAAATCCTTATAATTACGCAAATTTAAAATTAAGCTCGAAGTGCAATATTAAAATCTACTATATAGCCTTGTATATTCAGAATTATTTGCTCACGACTGATAACAATCCAAAAGCTTACACTTTGTCTGTTGAGATCCTGTTGAAAGAACAAACCATTCGGTGATAACTTCTTCAAATTTGACTCTTAAACTGTAAAAAAAAACAAACAAATATAAAATGACACATTCCAGAACCACACATAAACATACCTTCCTCCTAGGCCACGAGAAGCACCGACTACACCTCTATGCCCTTCCGTTTTGCTTAAGGATGACCAAAAGACCAAATCTTACACTTGTCACAAAATTGAAGATGAGTGCAGCTATAAAAAACAAAAATTCATATTTTTTGATGCACAAGAGGTGTTATATTTGGTCCTTGGGTGAAGATGTTTTGACTTTATTTTCCAGGACGGACCATTCAAAGTACTAGAAGTAACAAGAGTTAATATTGTTACATTTTAAGCAATCAATCTCGTTTCATTAAGCTGATTTGCATTGAGTTTTCATCCAAAGCTTCTTTCTTTTGCAAGCATTCCTTTCAAATTTTAAGGATACCATTTGTTAAATCATACTCAATCATAAATCAATCTGTCAATGAAAAATATGGCTTCAAAAAACTAAGCAGAATGCTTAAAAAATTATCAATGTTCTTTATAAGTTTTATTTAGGCATCAATTTTCAACTAGTTTGCGTTAAATAGAACCAAAAGAAAAAGTTTTGATAAAATGTCCTTTTAAAATATTGAAATTAAATTGAAAGTCAAAATATAATTATTTGTTTAAATGTTTTTTCTTTCCTTTAATCCTGATTAAAATCATGATTTTCGTTTTTGTTGTCAGTGTTTTAACAGATAAAATCATACTACTCAAAATATATCTGGTTTTAGTAAAGCAAAATGACACAAAGCCTTTTAGAATATTTGAGGGATACTTCAAAGGTTAAAAGTATAGCAGGTGTGCATACAAAATGTGTTAGCTACAATTATTCTGCAAATTATGAAGTAAGAATTGTTTTCTAACTTCACGCTGTCCAAATACTTTAACCCCCCTCCCCCTAATGTGCAAATAAATCTAATGTATTCTGTCATCTGCCACTTGTTTCCATTGAGGATAAGCTAATTGTCTCTTAATACAGATAGATGAAACCAGTTTGTTCTTGAGTTTTACACAGTGTAATTCTTCAGTGGGGTTGCTGTAACAGATAAGCACCATTAATTGTGCTTAATTGAAACCAGAAGAGGGAAGTCATGCCGAATCTTTCACTAGAGACAAAATAAAATATAACAGGCTCTCTTTTCTATAAATAAGACAAAAAAATTTTCAGATTTATTATTTTTTGTATACTAATTGAAATTTACTAAAGGAGTCAGCTAAAATTTGGAATTATTCTTTATTTAGAAAGATTTATTTCTTTCAATGCTTCCCACTTAAGATGAATCTTCTTAAACTTCTCCATTATTATGAGAAAAATTCCATGATTTTATTTTCTATCTCCATATTCAAAATACATGGGTATCCTATTGCTTCAACAACAACAAAAAGCCTCAGAGTAACTTTTTCATTTGCTTTGTTTTCAGAGACTATTGGAAAAGTTTCAAGCACAAATCAATCCTTCCTCTCTATTTTGCTCTACTTTAACAGATGCGTCCTATTAGCTCTATAAATCCTCCGGATTATTGATCTGTATATTAATTGAAGTTTACTTAAGGAGTCATCCAAAATTTGCGATTATTCTTTATTTATAAATGATTTATAGCACTTCTTATTGATCTTCCCTTGTTTGTCTTATACTGCTTCAATATTATGAAAAAATTCCATGATTCATTTTTAGCTTCATATTCAAAATCTATGGGTATCCTGTTGCTTCATCAACAGCAAAAAGTCTGAGAGTGACTTTTTTGTTTTGTTTGTTTTTATGAACTGTTGAAAAAGTGTTCAAGTGCAATTAAATACTTCCTCTCTATTTTGCACTACTTTAACAGCTATGCCCTATTAGTTCTCTATATCCCCAAGATTTATTAGCTTGTAGACCCCTAATACTACTATTACTCTCAAGGACCCAGAAGCTATTTCAATCCTTGTCTATGCATGGATTGGTGTCTTGGTCCAATTTGCAAGACATACTCCAATAAGTTATTTCTAAAGGTTTTTGCTTGGTCATACAAGTAATATAGCTACATCACAAGCAAAATGCTCCCTTGAACCATTGGGAGTAAGCATCTTTATTAGGGCTTCATGCCCTAATAAAAATAATTTATAATGTAAAAATTATAGTTTAATGTGATGTAACCATTGGGAAGGAGGCTTATACCCTCCCCCCTAGATTTTGAAAATTTTTATTTTTGATGTATTTTAATCAAGAAAAGGAAAGAAAAGACAAGGTACACCTCAGAGATAGAAATGGTTACATTTATATATATATATATATATATATATATATATATATATATATATATATATATATATATATATATATATATATATATATAGATATATATATATATATATTATATATATATATATATATATATATATATATATATATATATATATATATGGGAGAGTGGTCAATACTGAGCCAGATTTTGGAAAAGTGGATTTTCTTGCTGCCCACTGGGTGTTTTGTTACTTCTCTTGCATTATAACGTAGCACATAACAAGTAGTTTTTTTGATAATTTTTGCTGATTTGAATACTGGCTCCATCTAGGGAAAAATCCCAGTGGATCACTATGTACCACCTGGCCCAGTATGGACCGGGGGTGGTGCATAGTGAGCCATCCTATGGTACATACTGGGCGGCTTGAAGACTTTCAAATAAAAAATCATTCATTTATTGTGTTAAAATGGTACAAAGATAAACAAAACTTCTAAAAAATGAAACAGATGACAGTCATTCGTTTTATAATGTTAAAGCACTAGAAAAGTAAGAAAACTAAAACGGTATGCTATAAAAAAAAACGTTTGGCAAGAAATGGAAACTACAGATGTTTACCAATCCTCAAAAGTAAAGAAAGAAGATGCCCTTGAAGCTGTCCCTTTTGCTGGGATTGGGTTTGAAATCTTCTTCAGAATATCTTCACAGGGATACACAATGGCATCTTCTCTTTTGGGCCGCTTCCACCAATTCACTCCCACTATGCTTAGCACACTAACTTGGGCAGAGTCTTTGTTCTTTACCTGAACCACTCCAGGGAAATATTTGCCTTCATAAAAAATTTTCACAAAATCGCCAATTATAATTGTGTCGAACAGTCCGTCCTCTGGACATAGCTCATCTTCTTCCTCCTGTCCAATGTGAAGCGACGAATCATCACTGTCATCATGGAGTGAAAGGCTTCCATCACTGTCACTGTCCTCGTCAAACTGTAAAACCTGCTTTGCTGCTTTCTTTTGCACTCCTCTTGGCTTTGGCTTTGCAGCTTTCCCCTTTCTGCTGGCTCTTGCTACTTCCTCTGCTTCGATTTGTTGCTTTACCGGCATATCAGTCAAGATTTTGGATGAGCCTTGCTTCCTACCTCTGAGAGACTGTTTCCTAGGAGCAGCATTAGCAAAAGGCCTCACCTGTTCTGGACTGAAGGCGATGGAAGATGAGGGTATGTGCACCTGTCTTACATTGTTGGTCATGCTTGCTCTTCCAAGTTGAGGGCTGGTACTCGCACCTGTGCTGTTAGCCTCTGGGCGAGAGTCCACAGCTTCTGTGTCATGATTTGTGGTACTGCTTGATCCGTTCTCCTCACTTTTGGGTCTGTCTGTGACATATTGTCGTGCCCAAAACCAAAGGGCGTATCTGACACTTTTTACAAAAACGAGTTAATGTGCTCCAAGGAGTCATCTAGTGGGGTACTATCCAGTGGGTGCATTTGCAGGGACGTATATTAACACACTTTTGATTTACAGCATAGGCACCTGGGTGTATCTGAAAACACTGACCAGAACCAAAGGGCGTATCTGAACATACGCCCTTTGGTTGTGGTCACTTTTTGAAGAAAAGATTTAAGTTACAGATACACCGCGAAAAACAAGGAAAACTCAAAACACTAATTAGTGAAATTTTCATCAATTTTCGGAGCTTCAAGTTGTTCCACCACCACAGTTGTAAGCTAGGCCTATCATTCTTATGATTCCAGTACTTTGGACATTATAATGTTGGGGGAGAGGCTGGTTTTACCTTACTGATTATATTGCCTAGTGTTAAAACAGACTGATTATGTTGATTATTGTTGACCACGGATACACAACCTTCATTTTATGAAAGATCCCAAATTGGGTTGCATGAGCCTGGAGCCTGACTTATTTTTACTTTTACTAATCTTTCACTAATGGCAATTCCATGAAAATGTCCACCTCGGGGTCAAATTTAAAATTGTCGGAGGAAATATTTGTTTGTGTCTATCTTATTACAAATTGTCTGAGCTTTATGAATATGCAAAAATCATTTTAATGTGAAAACCGCAATTAAGTTTTTTTTAGGTCACAGTCAAATGTTTTATTGACATCGGAATTGGAAGTTTTACGGTTATTTTAATCCGATCACACGGGATTAAAATAACAGCGATTTTGAGTAATGTGGGCTCACATTTAAGCCGTGACATTATTTAATCGATGTCAGTTCATGATTAGCAGTTCTTAGTGGTTTTCTATATCATTCAAACCTGCCTTTCAGAAAAATGCGACAGAAGAAAATGCTCAAGACAGAAGAAGCATTGCAGTATCTGGATGAATCTGACGAGCCAGAAGATATGTCCAACAGTGAAGGTGATGGTGACCCTTTGTTTCTGCTGTCTAGTGACTCTGAAAGTCCCAGTGAGTTGACACCAGCGCTGGTTGTGAATATTAGTACTGAGCCCCATGCAACAGTTTCAGCTAATTCTGAAGAGAATGATCCTGCAGAGGTAAATCTTATAGGTATTATTTCCTCCAATGAAAGTCTCTTGGCCACGGGTTTGACATCCAAAAGAGCACACAGAAAGGCTCAACGGGTTTCAGGCAAAGAATACATATCTCCTGCTACTGAAAAGTTTGTGAAGGCAAAAGCGAGGTCTGAAAATCCCTGTAATCACGAAAAATGTAAGAAAGGCTTTACAGACAAGATGTTGAACGGTATGTTTGCATTGTTTTGGAATCTCAGAAAAGAGGCAGGCAACCACAATCAGCAAAGACAGTTCATCGCTGGGTTGTGTAAACAAGCTCCTAAAAAGCGACATACTGTGTCAGATTCTTCAAGAAGATCTAACAGTCTTGTTTACAGTCTACCGTCCAAAAGAAACTACTTTCCAGTTTGCAAGAAATTTTTTCTTGGGACTTTTGGAATATCAGAAAAATTTCTGCGACATTGCGTGAAATCAGAGTTTCAAGAACCAAGTACATCAATTGTGAAACCTGATCAACGAAGAAAAAATAAAATTCCAAATGGGTCACAGCAGAACAACTTGGATTTATCCATGATCACATCAAGTCTTTTCCTGCGGTCGAGAGTCACTATTGTCGCAAGAGCACAAAAAAACTCTATTTGGATGCGAATCTTTCATTGCGGAAAATGTATGATCTGTATAAGGAAAAATGTAAGGAAGAGAAGAAAGTAGCCTTTGCATTAGAAACTTATCGACTTCAGTTCAAGAAATTCAACCTTGGGTTTCACAGGCCTCAAAAAGACCAGTGTGGACTTTGTCTTAGGTATAACCAGCTTGCAGACAAATCAGAAAAAGATGTGAAGCAGTATGAAGAACACCAGGAAAGAAAGGCCAAAGCGCGAGCTTTGAAAAACGAAATCGTTTGGAAGATTAAAGAAGAAGAGGAGGGCTTTGAAAAGGCTACGTTCATTAATTTTGATCTTCAATGCATTCTCGAAACCCTGAAACGACCAGGTGGTCCTATATTCTACAAGCGGAAGCTTGCTTGCTATAACTTAACCCTATACAATATGAATAGCCACGCCGGATTTTTAATATCTGGTGTGGAACAGATGGACAAAGAGGAGCAAACAAGGTTGCATCAATAGTGTTTGATGCTCTTTTGAATGACAAAGATCATTCTGACTTCTACTTTGTGTCTGACTCTTGCAGAGGACAGAATTGAAATCAATTTTTTTCTGGAATGTGCTTATGGGCAGTCCGCACCTTACATCATGTCCGATCGATTACTCACATCTATCTGGAAAAGGGGCACACAGAACAAGAGGGGGATAGTATGCACAGTGCCATTGAACGAGCTTCCAGGCATACCTCTATAAATGCTCCAGTTGAATGGAAAAACATTTGCATTTTAGCGAGGCGGAACAATCCGTATACTGTGAGAACACTCGATTATTCCTTCTTCAAGGACTTCAAGAAGCTGACTGGCCAGGTCGTAAAGAACGTTAAGGTGAACACTTGTGGAGAAAAAGTTAAGTGGCTTGATATCAAATTTCTCCATTACACATAAGGTAAAACGATCAGTTGGACAGAGTGGGACAATGTTAAGCTTGATGCCAGCTTATGAGAAAAAGTTGCCAATAAGAGATGCAAAATTTAAAGACTTGCTTTCATTGTGCGAACAACAGCTAATCCATGCAGACTTCCATGCATTCTACCGAAACCTTCCCCATGGCAAAGCCGTGAAGGATGTCCTACAAGACAGTGATATTGACAACAAAAGTGACAACAGAGAGTAATGTGAATTTGTGCCTTCCTTTGATAATTTAATTGAAGCTTTATTGTACTCTTTTTTAATATTTGAAGCAAAATTACACAAACTTATTCAAAAATCACTTGGTCGTAACTAAAGGAAATGTTTTAGAATGACCAGAACCAAAGGGCGTATCTGGTTTTTCTAGTGTTCTAAGAACTTTTGAGAGTTTTACTGTTCACCAATCAATTTCTCGTAGTGAAGAACCTACAAATACATTGCGACTACGTCATTAGAAAAAAATTTCTTCTTAAAAACAGCTTCACAAACCTTGTTTTTTGCTCTCCTGTAAAATTTGTAAAATGTTAGATAAGCCCTTTGGTTTTGGGCATGACGATATGAGCACAGGAAATCTTGTTCTGTAAATATGCCTGGGTTGTAAGGCCAAATGCCTGATCTAGCAAACCCACTCTGGATGTTGGAAGGGGTAAATGCAAGTGGAAAGGCTGAACCAACTAGTCAAGCAATACTGTAGATCAGGATGGTTTTTCCCGGATTGCTCAACATCCGATTATCCATTGCCCTGTTATACTGGGCCTTGAATGAGAAATAGACACTGACATCAAGGGGTTGTAGCCTGTGGCTGCAGTGTGGGGGAATAGTCAGTAGGACTACGCCATTCTTCTTGGTGAATTTCAGTACATTTACTGAGATATGGGATTCGTGAGTGTCTAGTATGAGCAGCTTTTTCTGCTCAGTTGAAGCATGCAAATGTTTGGCAAAATGTTGCAAGTAGTTGCAAAACAGTTCTTGGGATACCCATCCAGATGGGTTTGCTCCTCCTGCCAATCCAGCAGGGCTTCCATTCAGCATATGTGGCTGAAATTTCTTTCTGGGAAAGATCAAGTACGGAGGCAAGAAATTTCCAGTTGCAGCAACTTTTCCAATCACTGTCACTAGAGTTCCTCTTTCTGCTGAAGTAACTTTACCTACTATTTTTCTTCCTTTCTTGGCAAGGACCTTTGGGGGCTTGTGAACTGTTTTGTAACAATTTTGTTAGACTGTATTTTAAGCGGAAGATCTATTTTACAAGGTTTCACTTTTATAACACACATATTTTTAAAGGTCAGGAACCTCTAGAGGGAGAAGGAGTGGAGGTAGGTACTTCAAAATACCTTCCTGGGACATACTTTAGCCTGTAGATCTATCCCTGAAAGTTTTCATTTTCCTAACCAAACTCCTTTCCAAGATAGCCAAAAGTAGCTAAAGTAGAATTTTACCTAGGTCAACTAGTTGGAAAAGGAAAGTTTTGCTGGGGCAACACTTATTGTCAACTAGTTGGCAAATATAGATTTCTCCTATATGGATGGGCCAAATTTTCCAACTAGGCCTAGATGACTAAAATGTTTTTAATTATAACGAGATTGGATAGTACCATTCTATATAAGCTTATAAAGTAATTTTTTCCAATAGTCAAAGGGTGGAGTCCCTAAGCCATAGGCCTACCAGGATTTCTTACCCAATTTATAGCCTAGCCTAATGTATTCAAAAGATTTTAGATACCTTAAGTTCACTAATATCTTGAGAATGAAACTTTTCCATTGGCAATGTCTATGCTTCAAGTCTATTTATGAAAGCTGACTATGGTTGTCAGAGGTAGCCTACGCATAGATGTTGCCAGAAAAGCAGACTAGGAAGGCCTAGGATAAGCAACAATAAGGCTTGTAAAAAAGAACAAACAATTAATTAAAATCTTGCACTAATATTAGAAGAATGCTTTATAAAACCTGTCTCTATAAGCTTCGCCAATGGATTTGTGCTTTTTGGATTTCAACACTTCCAATCACAACACTCGCCCTTTGATTGGTTAATAGCAGCTCAACAGCAACATTTGCTCATTTAAAGAGTCATCTATGATTATCTTGCATAGCCTTTTAGATTCAAGGTTTATTTTCCCGTGCAAGTTTTTTGTACTTATTTTCGGTAAATATTTCGCTGTTAAATTATTAACTTACGAATAAAGTGAACATACTACTCGATCCTTATGCCCTTTCCAAATAGAATATTCACTTTTGCTGCCAATGAATTTAGCCCCCATCCCTATATATACCAATTCTGAATATATATTTGCACATTAGGAATGTGGGGGTGAAGTTTATTTCTGGTGCAAATGAGAGGTAAGTTTTAGCTTTACCCTCTCCCCCCTAATTTGTAAATATGTACCCTAAATTGGTATATATAGGGGTGGGGTAAAATTCATTGGCGACAAGGTGATTATTATATTCGGAAAGAGCATAAAAAAGACATCGAATAGTATGTTTACTTTATTCGTAAGTCAATAATATGAACAGCGAAATATTTACATGATTTTCTGCAGTCGTACGAATTTGAGGTTTCATTGTTTAAGCAGTTTCTGGTAACAAACTGTAAGTAAGGAGCGACACGGATCAACAGTAACTGAAACTCTAAGAAACAGAATTTTGATATCAATAAACATATCAAGAGATTTAGCTTATTATGCTGATTCAAAATATATAAGATTCATTAAGTCAAGTTTAACCCATCTAAAGCTAAGAGCCTAAAAAAATTGCCTGAGTTTCGGAAAAGGGGGGAAACATCCTCTAAAAGTCAAGAAATCTTAATGAAAATCAAACTATCAGGTAACCGATAACCTTGTTGCAGAGGTTTTTGAAGCTACAATCTGTTGGAGACCAGAACCAGTTGGTAGCTTCTTGCACGCACAGAGAGGAACGTACTCAAAAAGAAGTGGATTTTTGGAAGGAATGTGAGTAAGGGAGGTTTGTAGATGGTCCGAATTAAGTAAAGTGATTTAAGGGGTCGGGTTGACTGGACACACGTAATGACATGGGGCGGAGGAGTGTTTTAAGGGATAGTTTCATGGGGTATACTGCAATGCATCAGGAATACAGAGGGATAAGTCTGAAAATCGAATGGAACACGAGCTAGAGGAGGAGGGGTCGTAAATGCTTTTAGTATTGTCCCAAAAAAGGTTGGGCTTTAAATTTACCATCCACCCCTGATGATACATGAGCAAAATTACACGACTTGTCAATACAAGATAAAAAAGAACAAAGGTCAACATAATCAAAAATAAACCTATCAGACACACGGGTTCCCCAAAATAAAATGACAAAAATATGCAGAAACTTGCATTGGCTGCGAAACATGCAGAAACCACGATTAAAATTATTACTGATCACATTGTATTTTCTGTTTGTTATTGCATTTCCTTTCTTTTTATCCTCCTCTTTCATAAGTTTCTGAAAAATTGTAGTTATATCATCATCTGGTAATAATTTATCATTAACCTTGCTATTCCTTATAACATTTGTTTCGTTGTCACCTGATAACTTATGTAACAAACCGGAAGTCACTGAGCCATTCACGAACTCAAGAGCTTCATCCATAGCCTCACTACAAGTAGATATTTTTACATTTTGGGACATTTTGCAATTATCGCTGGAGCTACTGAGCTTTGATAGTTGATCCCTTAGTGTAATAATTGCTTCTTTCTTTCTTAAGTCCTCTTGTAATCTGGTGATTTTTTGATTTTAGGTTCACTTGATTGTTTTATAGAGTTAAAAGTTAATCTTCCATAACAAGACGATGGGAATTATAGGAGTTAATATCTTCACTCTATTTTGTAATTTAAAGATCATGTTCATGCAGTATATCGTTACCCTTTTTTTGGTCATCAAGAAATACGTCCATTTGTTTATTTTTAATATTCAATGGCGGCTTCATGGTAGAAATACTTCTTTAATTGTGTATTGTTTTTATCTCGGAGATCAGCAAGTCGTTTGATACATCTATCACAGTCAACACAAGCGGGGACTTGGGAAGCTCGGTTTTTTAAACTGATTTTGGGGTTGGTGATTTTGTGACAAACTTGGGTGTACAGCGTGGTTTACAGCCAGGGGTTAGAGATAGTGATGTTAAAGGTGGATCAGGATCAATATTCTTAGAACGGAGGGACTGGCAGTTTAAATATAACCACTTACCACATTGTTTTCTCCCCTCAATAGAAATACTTGTACACTTTGGATGAAATCACTGTTAACACCGAATGCACTGGAACCTTTCACTAGCAGCACGAAGTTTATGTTCTGGGCATGTGAATTTCATGGGTCGTGACATAAAAGTGAACCAAATAATCCAGATTATAAAGCTTGGAACTGGTCGATGACTAAATTGAGGTTACAATAACTTCCAAACAGGTTTCAAAATTTACCCAGCATAGATGTTTACAGGTCAAATGCCAGAAAGAGACTGAAAGTGGCTTTTAAGGCCCTTATCAACTATCCCTTCAGATGCGTCATTATAGTCCTTGTAGATCTATTGATCGACAAATAAAGGAAAAACAATCCTGATACGACTTTTTGAAATTACTACTTACAGTCATGGTACCCGACGCCCTTAAGCTGCTTTAAAAAGGAATTGCCAGATCCCTGGGATTACTTAACAGAAAGCCTGTGACTAATAGGAAAGGGTAAAGGAAGGCAACAAAATACTCTTCTTTAGACCCTCCAACACTTATACGAAACCAAATGGAAATTGTTTTTGAAGCGTCAAATGAATCAAGCGGTTCCTCAGGAAACAACCACCCACCACAGAAAACAACCTATGCACCCTAAGCACTGCGTGGGATACATTAGAGGTTGGTTAGATGATGCAGATAATTAAAATGTGGCTGCTACCAATCCATCTTCATCACGAGAACAGTAACAACTTTGTTTGACTGTACCGAAAACCACAGCTGCGGCTCAGATTAAGCAGTTAAAGAAGAAAAGAGACATTAAAGACGAACAGAGGATAAAAAGTTTGATAATGCTACGCGCCCCTTTAAGAGGATAAATAGACGAAGAATCAAACAAAGAATATTTGCAGCCAGTTAAACATTTACGCCCGAGAGCTTATGACAATCAAGCCCCATATAAAACACGTTACCGCAGAGAAACAACGGTCTAATATGGCTAAAAATCTCAATAGCAATCTTTACAAATTTTCAGAATATATAATAAATAAATAATAACAGCAAAGGGATTAGGGTATCTATAGATTAATGCTATCCCACTGGATAGAGAAATACTGGTCCCTTCTATTCTCGGTGACTTAATATTAATCCTAAGAAAATTCGTTCTCTTTCAGAAATGCGAGCCTATGCCCTTTTTTTGGCTGTCAGCATTACTCATATGTGGCTGTTCAACCGAAACAATTTACACAATTTCCCATTGCCTCATTTTTGAAGACAAGCGGTGCTTGTTGTTATCGACACATAAATGGAAGATATTTATGAAACTCGATATTGTCCCTGTTGAAATGCTAATAAGAAAAGTAAAGAATTCACACAACTTTACCACACACCTACAATCTAGCGTGCTGTAGGTTGTAGAAAAACTGCTCACAGCTTTTGGTGTGGGTGGAAAGCACCCTATTTTTTGAAAATTTCAGCTTGTATAAAGTGAATCACTCAAAATTGCCAATTCAGCACACAGATATTTTGCTGTATTTTTCAAAATGGGAAAGGCAAAACAAACATCAGAACTAAAAGAACGACAAGATTAGTTCCAATTGCAGACCAAATACTTGCCCATGTATTCTCACTAACTATGGATGAAGAAACTAAAGCACTACAAAATGCGATATCTATTAAAATGGAGGACAAATAATACTCTACACAACCAGAAACTGCTTACTTCAACAACAGAGACACCGCAGGAACAAATAAAAATGATAAACTGCCACACCAAAAACTTATTTTGACGTTGAAAGAGGTAGACTATAATTTGGAATGGTTACCGCCTCCAGTTTTTCGCTTCCTTTATAAAAACACGAGTGCCCGTCTTTCCGTAAAACCCAAGACTGGCCTAATGTTGATCAACCGTGCAAGACATTCACATTCACATTCAGGACATTTCATTTCACATGAGGGCTTGAAAGATTACCTTTCTATTCCAAAACCTTGTTTGTGAAGTTAAATTCCCAGTATTCTCAGTACGACGGCAAGCTTGTAAAATATTGTTGTACTTCAACGAAAGTCAGGAGTCTCCTCTACCTGATATTTCTGAAGCATTTACTGCTACCGATTAGATAGACATGTGAAAAAAATGGATTCACATGAATGGGCTTATAGTTTACTGAAGGAAACATTAGCAACGTTAGTTTTTCACAACTCGACAACTTCTGCCAAACCTGATTATACTTGCGCAATAAATCTAAGCAGTTGTGGAATATTAAAAATAAGAAAGGCTGCTTTGCCTCTTCCAGTCTAAAGCCACTATCTCCATCGTCACAGTAGCTGTTCACATTCATTTAGCCTTCATTTCTTCATTTAGCCTTGAAAGTGATAACACCTTTTTTGGATTTTATCAACTTGAAACTCGGTAGGATCCTAAATTAATTCAGTGACCGGAGTTAATTGTGCAACCATTCTGTCATAACATTTCATACGGATTAAAAATGTTGTAATCTACTGACCTAGTTTCTGGACATTTATTTACACTTTACAAAAATAGATTTGTGCTGATTTCAATTTTGCGTAACCATAATTGACAAGCAGAAGAGGGGCAGTAAACCCGTGGCAAGTGCCGTTGTACCTGCCGGGAGAGTCTCCCTTAAATTGCGGGGATAAGGTAACGGGGGCTGACGCTTCCCTTGTCTTTTGGGGTGATATTTTTTTTTTTTCAAGCCAATGATGTCTCCAAAAGTGTGCCCTAACTGTGAACGTTCTTTGGGGAAAGGCACGCTGTTGCAATGCACTAAGTGTTCCAATTTGTTTCATCCCTCTTGTTCAGGGATCACCGTTTCCGATAGAAAGAATACTCCTAACTGGATCTGTTCTATTTGCAAAGCCGCTACCGAATTTTCTAGTGACCCAATAGAGAGTGAGCACCCAAATTCTTCAATAAATATGCTGACGCCACTGAATGCCGTAACCCCTGCGTCTCAAGACCCTCTCTTGGCTGTTAGCCAGGAAGCACCTGTGATTAACGATTCGACTGATAATCATTGCCCAAATGAACAGGTAAAGCGGAATAATTTTGCCTGCGATGATTCTTCTGATTCATTCTGTGATTTTTCAAAAACCTTCGTAATTGCAGATGGGATTTCTCATGTAATTGTGAACTCTGCCCTGTTTTTTATTTGCGATGCATTTGCGAATGGTATTCCAGAAACGGAGCTTATTGAAACTGTGGCGAACTTTTACAGCCTTGAGGCTTTGGTGAATGCGAAAAATCTGCTTTGGAAATTTTCTGGAATTCCTATAAAGAGAGTAATGAGACGTGGCAACGCTGCGGAACTTGCTACAGCAAAAGATATTATGAAGATGGTCTCGGATCTTGACCAGAAAGGTTTCAAATGGCCTGTATTAGTGCCTCGCTCATTCAGAGACTGCCCTTTATTAAAATCTGATTCCAATGTACGTTTGGATCGACTTGTTAGTGATTATGGCAGAAAGCTGGAGAAATCCATTACTTCTCTTGAAAGAATTGAACAAGACTTACAGTCCTCGCTGTCAAAGTGTTCAGCCAACTTGGGCTCCCCCTCCCCCTCCCCTTTAAATTCACCTGATTGGCCTCCTCTCCCCATCAGCTCTGATTCAGTAGAGACTATTACTATCGCTAATCCGCCAGCCTCGTTACGTGACCCTGTTTCCAGGAAAAATGAATTGGACAAATTCGGCTCGGGCTGTATCAAGCAAATAAAAAAGACCAATGATTTGATTTTTATCACTGTGGCGGCTGAATCTGGGAAAAAGTTTTCTTGTGATCTAAAGGATTCCTTCCCTGATTGTCTTATCAATACTAGAAAGCCTAAGTTTTTCGGAATAATCCGTGGTGTGGATATCGAGTTCGACATTGAAGCTCTAGCAGCCACTTTGCCTGGGATTCTGGAGTTCAGGCGCCTTGGAATGTCGAGAACAATAAAGGTGTCGTTTGAGTCCGAAGCATTTTTAAAATATTATATCGTCCATGGGATTAAGTTCGGTTACGAGCTCTACAGAGTTGAGAAAGACAAGGTGCTTCCAAAACGATGTTTCGCATGTCAAAGTCCCTCTCACACCGAAAAAAACTGTGATTCTTCTACTCTGAAGTGTGCTCGTTGCAGTGGAAATCATAGATCAACGAAGAATACTCCATGTACTAACCCCATTTGTTGTGCAAATTGCAACTCAACTAACCACCCGTCTTACAGTTTCAGTTGCCCTGCTATGAAAAAGCTTTTTAAATGAATATTGGTTCTACGATTACGTCCTTTAATTCGAATGGAGTCATTGGCAAATTTGTAGTGCTGAATGAATTTGTTTCTGAAAATAGTTCAATACTATGTTTGCAAGAGCATCATTTGTTGGACCATTCTTTGAATATGTTAAGTTCCCTTTCAAGTCTACATGATATATTTACCGTTCCTGCGAGGCCTACCGGAGGCCGCCCTGCGGGTGGCATTGCTACATTTGTTCCTAAAGAATTTAGTGCTATTTTATCTTGTGCTGATGAGTCTTTTCTTGCCTGCAAACTTTTTGATTGTGTTTTGGTCAATTGCTATTTGCCTACTGACTATCATGTTGATTCGTCTTTTGAAGCCTTTACGTCAGCTTGCCATAGACTTAGTAGCTTTATTGCCCTATTAGATTCGAGTTTACGTATTTTTATTTTTGGTGATTTTAACTGTGATCTTGAGAGTGTAAATGAACGTAGCACAATTTTATTTTCGTCTTTACCAAATTTTAATATTTGCCGTAAGACACTTGATTTTACTTATTCTCATTGGAGTGGGAGTACGAGTAATATTGACCATGTACTTTTTAATTTTTCCCCATCTATTATAGTAAAAGTTATCTCGGATTTCCCGATAAGTGATCATTTACCTATTCAGTTTTTGACATCGTTTTCTGTAATTCATGATTCTGTTTCTGCTTCTAATTTTATTCCAATTCGCCCTAAATATTTTGAGAGAATTATCTGGGATGAAAAACTGATTCCGGCTTACCAAGATAAAGTTGATTCTTTAGCTCGAAAAGTAGTTGTACCTGATATTCTGAAGTGTCATAAAGATAACATAGAGCTTGAGCTTAATTGCATATATCTTCAGTTATTACATTGCTTAAAATATGGTGCTAAAGAAACTTTTGGAGTTAAAAAGTGTAAACCCAATGTTGAAAAACCTTTTTGGTCGTCAAATCCGTTTCTTGTACATGCTAATCATGAATCTAAATTAGCTTTTAGACATTGGAAAAATAGTGGAAAACCGCGTGATCTTCATCCGGCTTTTCTATGCATGAAAAGAAAGAAGGCAATTTTCCAGTCGGAGCTTCGTCGTCATAATAATATTTTGCTTATGGATGCTTCGTCTGAAGTTGATATGAATAAAAAGAAACTTTGGAAAGCTCTACGTTCAACAAAGAGAGTTAATGAACCTTCTAAAAAGAATGGCCCTTCTCTTGTTGAGTGGGAAACTCATTTTGCAAACCTTTCGAAATCTTGTGATGATCCTGAACAACTTTCGCATGTTGATATAATTTTAAACAGTTCTTTTAATTCGCATGATTTTTCTATTTCGTTTGATTCTTTGTTGGGTGCATGCCGTAATTTAAAGCCACAATCCTCTAAAGACCATGATGGGATTTTTTCAAATCATGTGAAATTTGCTCCAACTTCTTTTCTTCTTCTTCTTTTGACTTTTTTTAATCTTATTCTCAAGTTTGGTATTGTTCCTCCGTCTTTTAGGATTGGGGTGGTAACTCCTATTCTAAAATCTGGTAAAAGAGATCTCCGTTCTTGTGATTCGTATAGGCCGATAACGAAGGGTTCTATGATTGGTAAACTTTTTGAATTATGTATAAAGGATCTTTTTGATTATTTGGATGTTGGTCTTAATCAAGTAGGGTTCAAAAAAGGAATGGGTTGCGACCATGCGCATGCAACGTTTGATACTATAATTAAGGAGTCAAGATCTACTGGCTCCCCACTTTATACACTATTAATTGATATAAAAGGAGCTTTTGACAATATTTCGCATGCTTCCGCTCTTTCAGCTCTTATTTCTGGTGGGATTCCCCTTTCTGTGGTTAGAGTTCTTAGATCTTGGTATTCGGGGCTTAGGATAAAAATTTTTGCACATACTTCTGATTCTCTTTCTAATCCAATTTCCGTGGGTCGGGGCGTGAGACAGGGTGGGGTTTTATCTCCTTATATTTTTAACGCATGTCTGGCGGAGTGTCTTCGTTCTTTATCTACAACCCTTATTTCTTGGGGACGGGATGTGTCTTTTCTTGCATATGCTGATGATATTATCCTATTGAGCCGTTCTAAAGCTAGTCTAATTAAGAATTTTAATTCCCTTTCTAGTCTGCTTAATGTTCGTGGCCTTTCTATTAGTATTAAAAAATGTCAATATTTTCCCGTTAATGTTAATGACCGAGCTGAATTAATTTGCGATAGAAATATATCATTTCCGGTTTCTGATGCTGTTGTTTATCTTGGGTTACCTTATTCTG
Organism: Artemia sinica; assembly: GCA_027921565.1. NCBI lineage: Eukaryota > Metazoa > Arthropoda > Branchiopoda > Anostraca > Artemiidae > Artemia > Artemia sinica. The sequence goes on from JAPEVW010000172.1 coordinate 266,221, forward strand.
CTTCAGCTCGTGAATCTAAGTCGATGCTAATTTTACATATTCAAGAAAAAATTAGAAAGGCGTTTGGTTCCATAATACGGCTACGTGGTGTTTATCGTCGTGAAATTCTAGGTTCTCTTTTTAATGCAGTTGCCCTCCCGCATGTTCTTTATCCTTCCCTTCTTCTTCGAGATTTTAAAATTTGTGATTTTTCAGCAATTCGCGTTTGTTATTTTAAATATTGTAAGTTTTTACTTGGTTTTCCAATTTCCTTTAGTAATTCTGAATTAGTTTCAAAATTTAAAATTAAAGAGCCGTTGGAAATAGCCAAGGTAAAAATAAATAATTTTTACCGTAAATCTGAAAATATACTTTATGTTCATAATCTTTTTCCTTTTTTTTCTATAGTTTAAAAAGTGCATGATTTCATTATTACTATTTGTTGCATTTGATTAAGTTTTCTTTTGGGCAACTTGTAAATTGTTGCTATGTTTGATGGTGTGTTATTTGGATTTTTGAAGAGTTATTTAATTATCTTTTATACTCCTCGTTTTTGAGGGAAATAAATAAATAAAATAATAATTAAACACCTAATTTTAAACCTTTGCGATCAATTGACATGGACCAAATAAAAAATATACAAAATAGCAAAAAAATTGTAGGTAACGGCAAAAACCTGTACATCCACAACCACAACTCAAATCAGCATTTGAGCGCTTAAAGCATCCAATAAAAGTGAAATTTTCCTATTTGAATCAGAGGTGTTTTTGGTATTTCAGACAAAATATCCAACCAGTAAAACAAGGTGTCATAATGATCATAGTCACAATTTGTTTAGTTATTTTACTTTCATTTATTCTAAGGTTTTGCAGAGTAAGAATAAAAAATAAAATATGTAAGCTACAACTAATAGCGGAAGCAACAATGAAGCCCTCAATTACAGTTCAGAATTATACAACAGCCATAGAATAAAGGGAAATCAATCTTATGAAAATGGAGGCATCCTCACCTCTAACCAACACTAATGGGTCACTAGCAAAATTTTACCAACAACCTTTAGTCCTCCTCCTATTTTTGTAACTTGAACAAAAAATGAACTCGTATTGAAATACTAACCTTTACCCTGCACCTTTCTATTTTCATAAAAAAATAAAAAAAAAACAAAGTATCACGTGGCTCTGATTCCCATATTGACAAGCGAAAAATTTTTGATGCGAAGAATTATTGATGTGAAGCCTGATTATAGAATTGATACTCTAAAATTTAAATTATTAAAAGTATAACCCGGGGAATACCAGTACTGCCCAAGCCTTCAAGGTGCAAATTGGATAACGTTAAAATTTATTAAGGAAAGATTTAAATCTAATTTTTTGTACATATCTTTTTTCTCTGATTATTAGAAATGCCAAAAGTATCGGCCAAAATACAAGAGCGAAATTACGACCGTCATTCATCTATGAGAAGAGCAGTGCGGTTTTAGAAAAGGTAGAGGATGTGTCGACCAAATTTTCACTCTTAGGCTAATAATTGAGAAGTGCCTGAGTTTTCAAACACCTTTGGTCCTCAGTTTTATAGATTACGAGCAAGCGTGTGATTCTGTTGATAGAAGAGCTTTAGTAAAGGTTTTATCCTTGTATGGTATACCAGACAAATACACTAAAGTGATTAGTGCTATGTACGAGAATAACACTGCTGCGGTTAAGGTAGGAAATGAGGTTAGCAGCTGGTTTTGTATTAAATCAGGAGTTAAGCAGGGCTGTGTTCTATCCCCCTTTATATGGATTATTTTGATGGACTTTGTTTTAAGGAGCACAGGAAAGGCAATGGGAGACCACGGAATCAAATGTGGAGGAAAAAGTCTCCTGGAATTGGATTATGCTGATGATTTAAGCATCCTAGATGAAAGTGTGAGCAAAATGAATGAAGTTTTAGAGGTTTTGCGAGTTCAGGGTGCTAGAATTGGTTTGAAAATTAATGTTACGAAGACTAAGTCACTAAGGCTAGGAATTAGTGAAGATGAAAAGGTGACTTTGGGTAATGAAAAGATTGATCAGGTGGGCAGCTTCACTTACCTTGGTAGTATTATTAGTAAAGATTGTGGGAGCAGTGAAGATGTTAAAAATAGAATAGCCAAGGCTCAGGGTGTTTTTTCACAGTTAAAAAAAAGTCTAGAAGAATAGGAAGATAAGTCTGCAAACCAAGATTAGAATATTAACTAGAAGCTACAGTAATGACAGTGGTCAAATATGGCTCTGAAGCATGGACGCTCCGAAAAGCGGATGAAGATTTGCTAGATGTTTTCCAGAGAAATTGCTTAAGGATTGTTCTGGAGACCCGGCTGACTGACCGTATTTCAAACAATAGGCTATACGAAAATGTGGTTCAATACCGCTCTCTATGGCTATAATGAAAGAAAGGTTGAGTTGGTTAGGGCACGTTGTACGGATGAAGGATGACAGATTGCCGAAGATTGTTCTTTTCGGCCAACCATCTAGGGCTGAACGGAAAGCAGGTCGTCCCCGTCTGGGGTGGGAGGACGTCATAAAGAAAGATTTAAAGGAAATGGGAACTTCGTGGGTGGGTGTAAAAAGGGAGGCTTTGAATTGATTGGGGTGGAGGAGGATCGTGCGTAGCTGTGTTGGCCTCATGCTGCTTGGTGCTGCAATGAGTTGTTAGTAGTAGTAGTAGTTAGTATTCAGCTATGGCATTATCCGCGTTATTCCACCAACTTGTCAAGAAATCTGGTCTGGTCGAGCCCACAGTAGCTTTACAGTTTGGTCACTACAATGATGAAAATATTGCTAAGATTTTAGTCTGTACACAGGGATTTGGCAATCAAACTCTAAGCAAGTATACCTACTAAATTTAAGAGTGGTCTAAATCTTTTTTTTTTAGTTTCTTTGTTTCAGCACTCCTTCATAAGGTTGTAAGACGAAAACTTGAAAAATAGTAGTAGTTTTATTTTGTTTTTGTCGAAAGGGGAATTTAATCGAAGTTTAGGTTTTCCACATTAATAGTATTTTATGGAATTTAGTCGAAGGAATGATATGTAATCGAAGTTTAGGATTTCTATATTAACCGTATTTAGCCGTACTTAATTGAAGTTTAAATTTTCTACTTTAATCAAATTTTAACGTATTTGGTCTAAGGAATATTATGTAATTGAAGTTTAAGGTTTCTATTTAACCATATTGACATTTAACCATATTGAGTCGAAGGAATAATTGGTATTTAATTGAACTTTTTTATATATGATTCATATTTAATTGAAAGCTCGAGGCAAAGGGACCCTCGTTGTCCCTTTGCCTCTTCAGGAAAATGGTGGGATCGCATTAGCATGCCCAATATATCATGAGAACTGGCTGCATGGATGCCAACCTAGTCACAACGAAAGCTACAAGGCAGTAGTGAGGGTCAATCTATTCTACGACACCCATAGCAAGGATTTCTACAACACCCATAGGGAAATTACCAATGGATTTCTACGGCATGCCCCCTGACGTCACTTCATTTATGCAAAATGCTCACCAGGCAAGTTTTGGGTGTTTCAATTACTTGGAATGTGGTTGAAAGCGGTCTGACCGGTTTTGGTCATGCATTATTACATCATGTGACACACCCCTTTTCTGAGCATGCTATTAATCTATTCTATGACACAGATAGGGGGACTAGCATTGAGTTTCTATGACACAGGTAGGGAAATAAGCATTGAGTTTCTATGACACAGGTAGGGAAATTAGCATTGAGTTTCTATGACATAGGTAGGGAAATTAACATGGCATTTTCAAACGCTCAGGTAGGGAAAAAAGCATTGGATTTCAACCACACAGATAGAGAATGTATTAGTGGAGCTCCTAGCCCCTCGCACCTGCACAGTGCAGCCACCGGTTCTATTAAAGGGAACACACTTAGCAAGACTCCATGGACACACCACTTTGGACTCCAATGACGTTATACGACTTACCCCATTTCAAACGGACAGGACTAATATGCTTGACAAAATTCTATGTTACCATGCATCAGGAACCCATGGGGGAATCTCCGCTTATAACGTAACGACAGCTCACACCTTATGTAATTATTATGCAACACTGTCATGTGATACTTTTTTTCACCCGAAACCCCCAAAGCGTTCTTTTTTCATTTATTTAATGGCGGCACACACTTTATGTAAAGTCAGTGCATCTTACGCATTGACAGCGCATCCATCGGTGCCAGATAATACCAGTACGACATTTTCACCCAAAAGCCTCAAGACATTTTTTTCGGCGTTTCATTTTTTGCTCGAAACACCTTTCATATTTTTTCTATACTTCTCGACCCCCGCCAGGACTTTGCTAGTTCTAACAGCGATGGGATGTTTAGTATACTATTTTGGACTTTTCTGAGCTAGGTTTCTTAGCCTTTCGTAGGTGTGCGTTGTATGTAACTTATGGTTTGGGATATGTAGTTTACTATTTCAGGTTTATCTGACCTAGATTGCTTAGCCTTTCGTAGGTGAGTGTTGTCTGAAACCTATGATTTAGGATGTATAGTTTGCTCTTTCAGACTTTTCTGAGCTAGGTTTCTTAGCCTTTCATAGGTGTGTGTTGTCTGAAATTATGATTTGGGATGTTTGGTTTACTATTTTGGAATTTTCTGAACTAGGTTTCTTAGCCTTTCGTAGGTGAGTGTTGTATGGAACTTAATGTTTGTGATGTATAGTTTGCTATTTCGGGCTTTTCTGAGCTAGGTTTCTTAGCCTTTCATAGGTGTGTGTTGTCTGAAATTATGATTTGGGATGTTTGGTTTGCTATTTTGGACTTTTCTGGGCTATGTTTCTTAATATTTCATAGGTGTGTGTTGTCTCAAACTTATGATTTGGGATGTGTGGTTTACTATTTTGGACTTTTCTGTGCTAGGTTTCTAAGCCTTTCGTAGGTGTGTGTTGCATGAAACTTATGATTTGGCATGTGTGGTTTATTATTTTGGACTTTTCTGAGCTAAGTTTCTTAGCCTTTCGTAGGTGGGTGTTGCATGAAACTCATGTTTTGGGTTGTGTAGTTTACTATTTTAGACTTTTCTTAGCTAAGTCTCTTAATCTTTAATGGGTGAATGCTGTATTGAACTTATGATTTGGGATGTTTTGTTTACTATTTTGGACTTTTCCGAGCTAAATTTCTTAGCATTTCGTATGCTAGTGTTGTCTGAAACATATGATTTGGGATGTATAGTTTGCTATTTCGGGCTTTTCTGAGCTGGATTTCTTAGCCTTTCATAGGTGTGTGTTTGTCTGAAACCTATGATTATGAATGTTTGGTTTACTATTTTTGACTTTTCTGAGCTAGGTTTCCTAGTCTTTTATAGGTGTGTGTTGTCCGAAATTATGATTTAGGATGTGTAGTTTGCTATTTTTGACTTTTCTGAACCAGGTTTCTTAGTTTCTTAGCCTTTCGCAGGTGTGTTTCTGGGACCGTTGGTCCTGGTTTATTTCAGATAAATGTCCTTCCTTGTTCTTTTCTTTGGGTTCTTTAATTATCTCCTTTTTTCCTGGCAATAATTATTAATTTTCCCTTAATTTTGGCTGCGCCGTTTTTTCTTCTTTAACTGCGTAGTTTGTTAAACAAAACACGAGGCTTTAATTTCGAGGTTAGAGATGATTCACCATAGCTAAAAGTTACTTTCAGATAACAAGTTTGGTCCAAATTCTCGGGGGGGGGGAGGGGTGAAAGAAGGGGCATAAAGCCGATTCATTTGAAGTAAGGCAGTAATTGGTAAGCATTTGGATTGGCTAAAAAAATCCACCTACCACCCACCGCAGGCATGCGGTTTAGCGGTCAGGGGGAAAATTAGAAGTATGAGTTTTCAGTTCTGTTACATGCGTGATTGAATACAGTGAGCTCTTTTATACTATATAATCTTTGACTTTTTAGCCTAGTTAGAGTCCAAGGAGATAGTTAGAAACATTAGAGGTAACCCGGGACGGGTACCCTTGGCCTTAAAGTTTCCCCTTGACCCTTCGATCACGCTATCGTACCCTAAGCCAAGGTATATTGAAAATTGGGTACTGACATACCCGATGTTTACAGAACCGTTAGGGTAAGCGCGGGCATCCCACTATAATTTGGTGCCACCGAGGGCTTTCCCCTCTAGTATGTGGTGTAGTACCATTTTTGCACCAATAAGGGGTGACGCCCGTACATTACAACTCCAATACTGGTGGCATTGTGGCCTACCGGTCCAACATGTGTGTTGTATGGAACTTATGATTTGGCCTGAGTGGTTTATTATTTTTGACTATTCTGAGCTAGGTTTCTTAGATATTCGTAGGTGAGTGTTGTATGGAACTTATGATTTGGGATGTATATTTAGCTATTTCGGGCTTTTCTGGGCTAAGTTTCTTAGCCTTTTATAGGTGTGTGTTGTCTGAAACTTATGACTTGAGATGCATAGTTTGCTATTTTGGGCTTTTTTGAGCTTGGTTTTTTGGCCTTTCATAGGTGTGTGTTGTCTGAAATTATGATTTGGGATGTCTAGTTTATTATTTTGACTTTTTTGAGCTAGGTTTCTTAGTCTTGGCATAGGCGTAGCTGTGTTGGCCTCAGGCGGCTTGGTGCTGCGATGAGTTGTTAGTAGTTAGTAGTAGTAGTTTCTTAGTCTTTCGTAGATGTGTGTTGCAAGAAACTTATGATTTGGCATGTGTGGTTTATTATTTTGGACTTTTCTGAGCTAAGTTTCTTATTCTTTCGTAGGTGGGTGTTGCATGAAACTCATGTTTTGGGATGTGTAGTTTGCTATTTTAGACTTTTCTGAGCTAGGTCTTTTAATCTTTCATGGGTGAATGCTGTATTGAACTTATGATTTGGGATGTTTGTTTACTATTTTGGACTTTTCCGAGCTAAATTTCTTAGCATTTCGTAGGCTAGTGTTGTCTGAAACATATGATTTGGGATGTACAGTTTGCTATTTCGGGCTTTTCTGAGCTGGATTTCTTCGCCTTTCATAGGTGTGTGTTGTCTGAAACCTATGCTTTGGAATGTCTGGTTTACTATTTTTGACTTTTCTGAGCTAGGTTTCCTAGTCTTTTATAGGTGTGTGTTGTCCGAAATTATGATTTGGGATTTGTAGTTTGCTATTTTTGACTTTTCTGAACCAGGTTTCTTAGTTTCTTAGCCTTTCGCAGGTGTGTTTCTGGGACCGTCAGTCCTGGTTTATTTCAGATAAATGTCCTTCCTTGTTCTTTTCTTTGGGTTCTTTAGTTATCCCCTTTTTTCCTGGCAATAATTATTAATTTTCCCTTAATTTTGGCTGTGCCATTTTTCCTTCTTTAACTGCGTAGTTTGTTAAACAAAACACGAGGCTTTAATTTCGTAGTTGGAGATGATTCACCATAGCTAAAAGTTACTTTCAGATAACACGTTTGGTCCGAATTCTCGGGAGGGGGGGGGGGGGGGGTGAAAGAAGGGGCATAAAGCCGATTCATTTGAAGCAAGGCAGTAATTGGTAAGTATTTGGACTGGCTGAAAAAATCCACCTACCACCCACCGCAGGCACGCGGTTGAGCGGTCTGGGGGGAAAATTAGAAATATGAGTTTTCAGTTCTGTTACATGTGTGATTGAGTACAGTGAGCTCTTTTATACTATATGATCATTGACTTTTTAGCCTAGGTAGAGTCCAAGGAGATAGTTAGAAATATTAGAGGTAACCCGGTACGGGTACCCTTGGCCTTAAAGTGCCCCCTTGACCGTTCGATCACGTTATCGTACCCTAAGTCAAGGTATATTGAAAATTTGGTACTGACATATCCGATATTTACAGAACCGTTGGAGTAAGCGCGGGCATCCAACTATAATTTGGTGCCACCGATGGCTTTCCCCTCTAGTAAGTGGTGTAGCACCATTTTTGCACCAATAAGTGGTGACACCCGTACCTTACAATTCCAATACTGGTGGCATTGTGGCCTACCGGTCCTACATGTGTGTTGTATGGAACTTATGATTTGGCCTGAGTGGTTTATTATTTTTGACTATTCTGAGCTAGGTTTCTTAGCTTTTCCTAGGTGAGTGTTGTATGGAACTTATTATTTGGGATGTATAGTTAGCTATTTCGGGCTTTTCTGAGCTAAGTTTCTTAGCCTTTTATATGTATGTTTTGTCTGAAACTTATGACTTGAGATGCATAGTTTGCTATTTTGGGCTTTTCTGAGCTTGGTTTTTTGGCCTTTCATAGGTGTGTGTTATCTGAAATTATGTTTTGGGATGTCTAGTTTATTATTTGATTTTTTTTAGCAAGGTTTCTTAGTCTTTCGTAGATGTGTGTTGCAAGAAACTTATGATTTGGGATGTGTGGTTTACTATTTTAGACTTTTCTGAGCTAGGTTTCTTAGCCTTTCTTACGTGTGTTTTGCATGAAACTTATGATTTGGGATGTGTAGTTTGCTATTTCGGGCGTTTCTGAGCTAGATTTCTTGGCCTTTCATAGGTCTGTGTTGTCTGAAACCTATGATTTGGGATGTGTAGTTTGCTAATTCGGGTTTTACTCAGATAGATTTCTTAGCCTTTCGTAGGTGAGTGTTGCATGAAACTTATGATTTGGGGTGTATAGCCTACTATTTCGGTCTTTTCTGAGCTAGATTTCTTAGCCTTTCGTAGGTGAGTGTTGTCTGAAACCCATGATTTTGGATGTATCGTTTGCTGTTTCGGGATCTTTTTAGCTAGGTTTCTTAGCCTTTCAAAGGCGTGTGCTGTCTTAAATTATGATTTGGGTTATTTGGTTTACTATTTTTGACTTTTCTGAGCTAGGTTTCTTAATATTTCGTAGGTGTGTGTTGTCTGAAACCTATGATTTGGGATGTGTGGTTTACTATTTTTTTTTCTTTTCTGAGCTAGGTTTTCTTAGCCTTTCATAGGCGTGTGTTGGATGAAACTTATGATTTGGCATGTGCGGTTTACTATTTTGGACGTTTCTGAGCTAGGTTTCTTAGCCTTTCGTAGGTATGTGTGTGTTTTGTATAAAACTTATGACATGGGATGTGTAGTTTACTATTTTTGACTTTTCTGAGCTAGGTTTCTTAGTCTTTCGTAGGTATGTGTGGCATGAACCTTGTGAGTTGGGATGTTTGGCTTACTATTATTGTCTTTTCTGAGCTAGGTTTGTTACCCTTTCGTAGGTGTGTGTTGTCTGAAACCTATGATTTGGGATGTTTGGATTATTTGGTCTTTGTAATCCAAATACAAAGTCGTTTTTCTTTTGTCTTTTCTGGTCTTTTCTGAGCTAGGTTTCCTAGTCTGTCGTAGATGTTTGTTGTCTGAAATTATGATTTGGGATATGAAGTTTACTATTTTTGACTTTTCTGAGCTAGGTTTCTTAGCCTTTCGTATGTGTGTGTTGTATGGAACTTATGATTTGGGATTTGTGTTTTTCTATTTTGGACTATTCTACGCTAGGTTTCTTAGTCTTTTGTAGGTATGTAGCGCATGAAACTTATGATTTGGGATGTGTAGTTTGCTATTTAAGGCTTTTTTGAGCTAGATTTCTTAGCCTTTCTTAGGTCTATGTTGTCTTAAACCTGTGATTTGGGATCTGTAGTTTGCTATTTCGGGTTTTTCTGAGCTAGATTTCTTAGCCTTTCGTAGGAGAGTGTTGTATGAAACTTATGATTTGGGATGTATAGTTTGCTATTTTGGGCTTTTCTGAGCTAGGTTTTTTAGCCTTTCATAGGCGTGTGCTGCCTGAAATTATGATCTGGGATGTTTGGTTTGCTATTTTAGACTTCTGGGCTAGGTTTTTTAGCCTGTCATAGGTGTGTTTATTGTATGAAACTTTTGATTTGGGATTTCAAATTGGAATTTTCATTGAAGTGCAAGACTAGGAATACTTTGGTAATGTTTTGTCGTGTTTTATCTTATCACTCTTTCACTGTGTTGATGTTTCAAAGTTTATTTGAAAATTTTTTCGCTGAAATGTAAGACTTGGAGTATTTTTGTGATGTTGTGTGGATTTTTTTTCGCTGAAATGTAAGACTTGGAACATTTTTGTTAATATTTACCTTATCACTGCTACACTCTCTTGTTGTTTTCGAAGTTCATTTTCTAATTTTTTCATTTAAGTGTAAGAGTTGGAATATTTTTGTAGTGTTATGTAGTGATTTACCTCATCATCGTTACACTCTCTTGATGTTTCAAGGTCCACTATGGAATTTATTTCTCATTGAAGTGTAAGACTTGGAATATTTTTGCAATGTTATGTCATGATTTACCTTGTCGAAGCTACACTCGATTGAAGTTTCAAAGCTCATTTTGGAATTTTTTTCACCAAAGTGTAAGAGTTATACCTTTGTAGCGTTATTCCGTAATTTACCCTACCACTGTTACACTCTCTTGATTTCTTAAAGTTCATTTTGTTATTTTTTTATTTAAGTTTAAGAGTTGGAATATTTTTGTAGTGCTATGTAGTGATTTACCCTGTCCCCGTTACGCACTCTCGATGCTTCAAGGTTCACTATTGAATTTATTTTTCATTGAAGTTTAAGACTTGGAATATTTTTGCACTGTTATGTCATGATTTACCTTGTCACGGCTACACTCTATTGAAGTTTCAAAGTTCATTTTGAAATTTTTTTTCATGGAAGTGTAAGAGTTGGAATATTTTTGCAGTGTTATTTCGTAATTTACCCTATCACTGTTACACTCTCTTGATGTTTCAAAGTTAATTTTGGTATTTTTTTCCATTGAAGTGTAAGAGTTGGAATATTTTTGTAGTGTTCTGTAGTGATTTACCTTGTTATCGTTACACTCTCTTGATATTTCAAGGTTCACTATGGAATCTATTTTCATTGAAGTGCAAGACTTGGAATATTTTTGTAGTGTTATGTTGTGATTTACCTTGTCACTGCTACACTCTTCTGAAGTTTCAAAGTGCATTTTGGAATTACTTTCGTTGAAACGTATGACTTGTAATATTTTTGTAGTGTTATGCTATGATTTTCCCTTTGACTTTTACACTCTGCTGATGTTTTAAAGTTCATTTTGGAATGTTTTTTCATTGAAATGTATGACGTGGAATATTTTATAGTGTTTTGTTATGATTTACCCTGTCCCTGTTACACTCTGCTGATGTTTTGAAAGTACATTTTGGAATTTTCTCGTTGAAACATAAGACTTGAAATATTTTTTTAGTGTTATTTCATGCTTTACCTCATCATTGATACACTCTGCTGATGTTTGAAAGTTCATTTTAGAATTTATTTTATTGAAATGTAAGACATGAAACATTTTGTAGCGGTTTATCATGTCAGTACTACATTCTGTTGGTGTTTTAACCTTCATTTCAGGATTTTTTCGTTGAAATGTAAAACTTAGAATATTTTTGTAGTGGTTTATCATGTCACTGCTACATTCTGTAGATGTTAATAAGTTCAGTTTGGGATTTTTTCGTTGAAATGTAAGATTTGGATTATATTTTTAGTGGTTTACCATGTCACTATTACATTTCTGTTGCTGTTTCAAAGTTCATTTCTAATTTTTCGTTTAAATGTAATACTTGGATTATTTTTTGTAGTGGTTTACCATGTCAGTGCTAAATTCTGCTAATGTTTCAAAGTTCATTTTGGAATTTTTCTCTCGGAATAATACACTTGGAATAATTTTGCATATCTGTCTCATGGTTTACCATATCGCTGATACATTCCGTCGGTGGGTTAAAGTTAATTTCCGGATTTTTTTTACTGAAATGTAAAACCTGGAATAATTTTGTAGTTTTGTGTCGCGGTTTACCATGTCGCTGCTACATTCTCTTGGTTTTTCAAAGTTCAGTTTCGAATTTTTTGTTGAACTGTAAGATAGGGATTATTTTCGTAGTGCTATCTCATGATTTACATTGTCACCGTTACATTCTGTAGATGCTTCAGAGTTCATTTTTGAATTTTTATTTCCGTATCGTGGCTCACCATGTCAATGCTACATTCTGTTGATGTTTCAAAGTCTATTTTGGGATTTTTTTCGTTGGCCTGTAAGACTTGGAATATTTTATAATTTACACGGAGATTCGGTGGGGGAAGGAACCTGAGATTTTGTTTAAATCATTCAGCCAAAGTGAAGTAGGTTTTTCTACGTTTAGGTCAGATTCATCTAACTTAGGTTAACATGACCGCTCATGTTAACACAAGTTAGATGAATCTAACTTAATCATAGAAAAACCTACTTCACTTTGGCTGAATATTTAAAACAAAATCTCAGGTTCCTTCCCCCCCCCACTGAATCTCCGTGTAAATTACAAAATATTCCAAGTCTTACATTTCAACGAAAAAATCCCGAAATGAACTTTGAAACATCAACATAATGCAGCAGTGAAATGGTGAACCACGGTACAGAGATAAAAATTCAAAAGTGAATCTTGAAACATCTACAGAATGCAACGATGACAAAGTAAATCATGAGATAACACTACGAAAATATTCCCTGTCTTACAGTTCAACGAAAAAATTCCGAACTGAACTTTAAAACTCCGAGACAATGTAGCAGGGAATGGTAAACCACGACAAAACACTACGAAAATATTCCAAGTTATACATTTCAATGAAAAAATCCCGAAATTAACTATAACCCACCGACGGAATGTAGCAGTGATATAGTAAACCACGATACAGATGTGCAAAAATATTCCAAGTCATACATTCTGAGAGAAAAATTCCAAAATGAACCTTGAAACATTAAAAGAATGTAGTACTGACATGGTAAACCACTACAAAAAGGAGTGTGTAACAGTGACAGGGTAAATCATAACAAAATACTATAAAAATATTCCATGTCATACATTTCAATGAAAAATAGATTCCATAATGAACCTTAAAACACCAAGAGAACGCAACGGGGACAGGGTAAATCTCTACATAATACGACAAAAACATTCCAGCTCTTACGCTTCAATAAAATTTTTACCATGTCACTGCTACATTCTGTAGATGTTTCAAAGTTCAGTTTGGGATTTTTTCGGTGAAATGTAAGACTTGGATTATTTTTGTAGTGGTTTACAATGTCAGTGCTACATTCTGATAATGTTTCAAAGTTCATTTTGGAATTTTTCTCTCGGAATGTAAGACTTAGAATATTTTTGCACATCTGTCTCGTGGTTTACCATATCACTGCTAAATTCCGTCGGTGGGTTAAAGTTAATTTCCGGATTTTTTCATTGAATGAAAAAACTTAGAATATTTTTCTAGTGTTGTGTCGTGGTTTACCATGTCACTGCTACATTATCTCGGTGTTTCAAAGTTCAGTTTGGAATTTTTTCGTTGAATTGTAAAACAGGGAATATTTTCGTAGTGCTATCTCATGATTTACTTTGTCACCGTTACATTCTGTAGATGTTTCAAAATTCCGTTTTGAATTTTAATCTCTGTATCGTGGTTCACCATGTCACTGCTACATTATGTTGATGTTTCAAAATTCATTTCGGGATTTTTTCGTCGAAATGTAAGACTTGGAATATTTTGCAATTTACAAGGAGATTCAGTGGGGGGAAGGAACCTGAGATTTTGTTTAAAATATTCAGCCAAAGTGAAGTAGGTTTTTCAACGTTTAAGTTAGATTAATCTAACTTAGATTAACATGAGCAGTCATGTTTGAAACACCGAGAGAAGATAGCAGTGACATGTTAAACCACGACAAAACACTACAAAAATATTCCAAGTTTTACATTTCAATAAAAAAAGTCCCAAAATGAACTTCAATCCATTGACGGAATGTAGCAGCGATATGGTAAACCACGAGACAGATGTGCAAAAATATTCCAAGTCTTACATTTCGTGACAAAAATTCCAAAATGAACTTCGAAACATTAGCAGAATTTAGCACTGACATGGTAAACCACTACAACAAAAATTTCAAGCATTAAATTTCAACGAAAAATTCGAAATGAACTTTGAAACAACAACAGAAATGTAATAGTGACATGGTAAACAACTACAAATATAATCCAAGTCTTACATTTCAACGAAAAATTCCGAACTGAACTTTGAAACATCTACAGAATGTAGCAGTGACATGGTAAACCACTACAAAAATATTATAAGTCTTACATTTCAACGAAAAAATCCTGAAATGAAGTTTGAAACACCAACAGAATGTAGCACTGACATGGTAAACCACTACAAAATATTTCAAGACTTACATTTGAACGAAAAAAATTCTAAAATGAACTTTCAAACATCAGCAGAGTGTATCAATGATAACGTAAATCATGAAATAACACTAGAAAAATATTTCATGTCTTACGTTTCAACGAGAAAATTCTAAAATATACTTTTAAAACATAAGGAGTGTGTAACAGTGACTGGGTAAATCATAACAAAACACTACAAAAATGTTCCAAGTCGTACATTTCAATGAAAAATAGATTCCATAACGAACCTTGAAACATCAGGAGAGAGTAACGGGGACAGGATAAATCACTACATAACACTACAAAAATATTCCATTTCTTACACTTCAATGAAAAAAAACCGAAAAAACAAAATGAACTTTGAAAATTCAAAAGAGTGTAACAGTGATAGGGTAATTTACGAAAAAACACTACAGAAATATTCCAACTCTTACACTTCGATGAAAAAAAAATTCAGAATGAACTTCGTAACTTCAATAGAGTGTAGCCGTGACAAGGTATATCATGACATAACACTGCAAAAATATTCCAAATCTTACACTTCAATGGAAAATAAATTCCATAGTGAAGCTTGAAATATCAAGAGTGCGTGACGGGGAGAGGATAAATCATTAAGTAACACTAGAAAAGTATTTGAACTCTTACACTTAAATGAAAAAATGTCAAAATGAACCTTGAAACATCAAACGAGTGTAACAGTAGTAGGGTAAATTACGAAATAACACTACAAAACTATTCCAGCTCTTACACTTCGGTGAAAAAAAAATTCCAAAATGAATTTTGAAACTTCAATCGATTATAGCCGTGACAAGGTAAATCATGACATAACATTGCAAAAATATTCCAAATCTTACACTTCAATGGAAAATAAATTCCATAGTGAAGCTTGAAACATCAAGAGAGTGCAACGGAGATAAGGTAAATCACTACATAACACTACAAAAATATTCCAACTCTTACACTTCAATGAAAAAATTCCAAAATGAACTTTGAAAATATCAAGAGAGTGTATCAGTGAAAGGGTAAATCGTGACAAAAATATTCCAAGTTTTACATTTCAGCGAAAAAAAAATCCACACAACATCACAAAAATATTCCAAGTCTTACAATTCAGCGAAAAAAATTCAAATGAACTTTGAAACATCAACACAGTGTAAGAGTTATAAGATAAAACACGACATAACACTACTAAAATATTCCTACGAAAGGCTAAGCAACCTAGCTCAGAAAAGTCAAAAATAGCAAACCAAACATCCCAAATCATAATTTCAGACAACAAACACCTATGAAAGGCTATGAAACCTAGCTGAGAAAAGCCCGAAATAGCAAACTATATATCCCAAATCATAAGTTTCATACAACACTCACCTACGAAAGGCTAAAAAATCTACCTCAAAAATACCAGAAATAGCAAACTACACATCCCAAATCATAGGTTTCAAATAAAAAAAGCCTATGAAAGGCTAAGAAACATAGCTCAGAAAAGCCCTAAATAGCAAACTACACATCCCAAATCATAAGTTTCATGTAAAACATACCAACGAACGACTAAGAAACCTAGCTCAGATAAGTCCAAAATAGTAAACCACACATCCTAAATCATAAGTTCCATACAACACACACATACGAAAGGTTAAGAAACCTGGCTCAGAAAAGTCAAAAATAGTAAACTACACACCCCTAATCATAATTTCAGAAAACACACACCTACGAAAGACTAGGAAACATAGCTCAGAAAAGACCAAAATAGTAAGCCAAACTTCCCAAGTCATAGGTTTCAGACAACACACACCTACGAAAGGCTAAGAAACCTAGCTCAGAAAAGACAATAATAGTAAGCTAAATATCCAAAATCATAGGTTTCAGACAAAACACCTGCGAAAGACTAAGAAACCTAATTCAGAAACGCCCGAAATAGCAAACTACACATCCCAAATCATAAGTTTCATACAACACACACACACCTGCAAAAGGCCAAGAAACCTAGCTCACAAAAGTCAAAATGGTAAACCAAACATCCCTAATCCTAATTTCAGACAACACACGCCTACGAAAGGCTAAGAAACCTAGCTCAGAAAAGCCCAAAATAGCAAACTATACATCCCAAATCATTATTTTTACACAACACAACACATGAAATCTAGCTGAGAAAAGCCGAAAGAGCGAACTACACATCCCAATCATAGGTTTCAGAGAGCACAGAACAACGAAAGGCTAAGAAACCAAGCTCGGAAACGCCCGAAATAGCAAACTATAAATCCCAAATCATAGGTTTCAGACAACACTCACCTACGAAAGGCTATGAAATCTAGCTCAAAAAAGCCCGAAATAGCAAACTACACATCCCAAATCATAGGTTTAAGACAACACAAACCTACGACAGGCTAAGAAACCTAGCTCAGAAAAGCCAGAAATAGCAAACTACACATTCTAAATCATAAGTTTCATGCAACAAACACCTACGAAAGGCTAAGAAACTTAGCTCAGAAAAATCTAAAATAGTAAACCAAACATCCCAAATCATAACTTTCATGCAACACACACCTACAAAAGACTAAGAAACCTAGCTCAGACAAGCCCGAAATGGCAAACTATACATCCCCAATCATAGGTTTCAGACAACACTCACTTACAAAAGGATAAGAAATCTAGCTCAGAAAAGCCCTAAGTAGCAAAGTCCACATCCCAAATAACAAGTTTCATGCAACACATACCTACGAAAGGCTAAGAAACCTAGCTCAGAAAAGTCCAAAATAGTAAACCAGACATCCCAAATCATAACTTTCATGCAACACACACCCACGAAAGGCTAAGAAACCTAGCTAAAAAAAAAAGTAAAAATAGTAAACCACACATCCCAGATCATAAGGTTCAGACGACACACACATACGAAAGACTAACAAATCTAGCTCAGAAAAGTCCAAAATAGTAAACCAAACAACCTAAATCATAATTTCAGACAGCATACACTTATGAAATGATAAGAAACCTAGCTCTGACAAGTCTGAAATAGCAAACTATACATCCCAAATCATAGATTTCAGACAACACTCACTTACAAAAGGCTAAGAAATCTAGCTCAGAAAAGCCCTAAATAGCAAAGTACACATCCCAAATAATAAATTTCATGCAACACATACCTACGAAAGGCTAAGAAACCTAGCTAAGAAAAGTCCAAAATAGTAAACCAGACATGCCAAATCGTAAGTTTCATGCAACACACACCTACGAAAGGCTAAGAAACCTAGCTAAAAAAAAGTAAAAAATAGTAAACCACACATCCCAAATCATAAGTTTCATGCAACACACTCCTAAGAAAAACTAAGAAACCTAGCTCAGAAAAGTACAAAATAGTAAACAACACATCCCAAATCATAAGTTCATGCAACACAGACCTACAAAAGACTAAGAAACCTAGCTCAGAAAAGTCAAATATAGTAAACTACACATCCCAAATCATAATTTCAGACAACACACACCTATGAAAGGCTAAGAAACCTAGCTCAGAAATGCCTGAAATAGCAAACTATACATCCCAAATCATAAGTTCCATACACAACTCACCTACAAAAGGCTAGGAAATATAGCTCGGAAAGTCCAAAATAACAAACCACACATGCTGAACCATAAGTTTCACACAACACACACCTATGAAAGACTAAGAAACTAAGAAACCTAGCTCGAAAAAGTCAAAATAGCAATCTACACATCCAAAATCACAATTTCAGACAATACCCACCTATGAAAGACAAGGAAACCTAGCTCAGAGAAGTCAAAACTAATAAACCAAACATCCCAAATCATAGGTTTCATATTACAAACACCTATAAAAGGCTAAGAAATCTAGCTCAGAAAAGATCGAAATAGCAAACTATACTTCCCAAATCCTTGGTTTCAGACAACACTCACCTACGAAAGGCTAAGAAATCTAGCTCAGAGAAGTCCTAAATAATAAACCAAACATCCCAAATCATAAGTTCCATACAAAACACACCTATGAAAGATTAAGAAATCTAGCTCAGAAAAGCCCAAAATAGTAAACTACATATCCCAAAACATGAGTTTCTTGCAACAAACACCTACAAAAGGCTAAGAAACCTAGCTTAGAAAAGTCCAAATAGTAAACCACACATGCCAAATCATAAGTTTCATGCAACACACACCTACGAAAGGCTAAGAAACCTAGCTCAGAAAAGTCCAAAATAGTAAACCACACATCCCAAATCATAAGTTTTAGACAACACACACCTATGAAATATTAAGAAACATAGCCCAGAAAAGCCCAAAATAGCAAACCAAACATCCCAAATCATAATTTCAGACAACACTCGCCTACGAAAGGCTAAGAAACCTAGCTCAAAAAATTCCGAAATCGCAAACTATACATCCCAAATCAGAAGTTCTATACAACATACACCTACGATAGGCTAAGAAACTAAGAAACCTAGCTCAGAAAAGTCAAGAAGAGTAAACCAAACATCCCAAATCATAATTTCAGACAACACACATCTATGAAAGGCTAAGATACATTGCTCAGAAAAGCCCCAAATAGCAAACTATACATCACTAATCATAGGTTTTAGACAACACTCACCTACAAAAGACAAAGATATCTAGCTCAGAAAATCCGAAATAGCAAACTATACATCCCAAATCATAAGTTCAATACAACACTCACCTACGAAAGGCTAAGAAACTTAGCTCAGAAAAGTCCAAAATAATAAACCAAACATCCCAAATCATAATTTCAGACAACACACATCTATAAAAGATTAAGAAATCTAGCTCAGAAAAGTCTGAAAGAGCAAACTATACATCCCAAAGCATAAGTTCCATAAAAGACACACCTAGGAAAGACTAATAAACCTAGTTCAGAAAAGTCCAAAATAGTAAACCAAACATCCCACCGCTGTTAGAACTATCAGAGTCCTGGCGAGGGTCAAGAAGTATAGTAAAATATGAAAGGTGTTAGAGCAAAAAATGAAATGCCCCCCAAAAAAAATGTCTTGAGGCTTTTGGGTAAAAATGTCAAAATGGTATTATCTGGCAGTGATGGATGCGCCGTCCATGCTTAAGATGCGCTGACCTTGCATAAAGTGTGTACCACCATTAAGGTAATGAAAAACGAACGCTTTGGGGATTTCGGGCTAAAAAAAAGTATCACATGACAGTGTTGCATAATAATTACGTAAGGTGTGAGCTGTCGTTACGTTATAAGCAGATATTCCCTCATGGGTTTCTGACGCATGGTGACATAAAATTGCGTCAAGCATATTAATCCTGTCCGTTTGAATTGGGGTAAGTCGCATGACGTCATTGGATTTCAAAGGGGTGTGTCATGGAGTCTTGCCAAGTGTGTTCCCTTTATTAGAACAGGTGACTACACTGTGCAGGTGCGAGAGCCTAGGAGCTCCACTTATACATTCTCTATCTGTGCGTTTGAAATTCAATGCTTTTTTCCCCACCTGTGCGTTTTTAAAATGCCATGTTAATTTCCCTACCTGTCTCATAGAAACTCAATGCTAATTTCCCTACCTGTGTCATAGAAACTCAATGCTAATTTCCCTATCTGTGTCATAAAATAGATTAATAGCATGCTCAAAAAAGGGGTGTGTCCCATGATGACCAAAACCTGTCAGACCGATTTCAACTACATTCCAAGTAATTGAAACACCCAGAACTTGCCTGGAGAGCATTTTGCACAAATGAATTGACGTCAGAGGGCTTACCGTATAAATCCATTCCTAATTTCCCAAAGGTTGTTGTAGAAATCCTTGCTATGGGTGTCGTAGAATAGATTGACCTCTCACTACTCAAGCCAGAGACAACAAAAGGAAGAAAAAACTACTTTGAGGACCACAATCTGGAGCCTTTAAAAAACTTCAAGTATTCTTGCCCTTAGGTAGAACAAGCTGAAAAAGGCTTATGCCAGCTGTGCTTCTCACTCAGACTATCAACTGTTTTGGCTTTTCCTCCAATTAGCCATGAACTCGTCCCCTGAGAGCGGTTTTGTCGTAACTAAGGTTTTCAAAATTCCGAGAAAAACGACTTTGAAAATTTCACCTTTGCTGGAACTTACACGGTACAACCGATTTTCTTCGCAAATACATCAAAAAAAAGAGAAAAAATAACAAGGAAGTTCTCCCCAATATGAGATGGAAAAGGTAAAGTTTTCATTGTCGAAACTTGAAATGAAATACAGATACGACAATCCGCCCTAAATGAAATGGGAGTAAACTTAGATACGATAAAATGGTGTGGGCTGCCTATTCTTTTCACCATGAAGATACGACAGACGAGTTCTGATGCAGCAATACTATTTGAAAAAGTATAAAAATTACAAAAAACGTCAGAAACGTTTATTTTTTGTTGAGTTTCTTTGCCGGCCACCGTTTTGCTTCAGTGGAATCCTCCTCTGGACAGGGATCTTGCGTAGACGGAGAGGCTTCCAAACATTCAGCATCCCCCTTGGCCTTGTAGTATTGTTCAATCTTGGTTTCAAAATACTCCTTGTCTTGGCTGGGGATGAACTTCAAGAGATACTTGACATCATTGATTTTCGCCTCAGGTAGATCAATCTTTTTGCCACAAAGTTTGACGACAAAACAAGACGTTCAACAATACGGACAGCCGAAGTGTTGGGACACTTTTTAACCGAAGTACATTCTTGTGATACAGTAGCCATTTGCAAGTCTCCAGAGAAGGAAGTTTTGAACCAAACTCTCTTAGCATTATCCTGACGGAACTCAAGTTGTTTTACCTTTGAATACGGTACCAACGAGTACTTGTACAGCTTTGCTGGCTTTTGAAAGTCAAAGAACTTTGACTGGGTCATTTGCAGGACATTAAAAGGATGTATACTTCTTACTCTCAGTAACTTCCTCACCAGATCTAGTGGGGAAAACAAATCAAGATGCTTTAGCCCCCGCTCAATAGTGCTTTGTACAGCATCAACCTCCTGTATACTCGAATAACCTGGTTCACAATACTTCATAACCACTTGTTCTAAGCGCGGAAATTTTCTTTACTTTCAGTTAATTTTTGAAATTCCTAAAAGCATAGTATTTCATTATTAAATTAGATCAAAATAGTCCTCTTAACCTGACAAGACCGACTGCAAGCTTCCAAAAATTCCAGCTCTTGGTTGCATTTGATTTGAGTATTTGGGAATTAAAAGCCTTAACAAAAGGGGCTACAAAAGCGGGGGGTTTGGGGGGCGGCAGCCCCCCAACTGTACCTCCTAATCCCTGTACGTTTTAAGCTTCGAACTTGTGACTCAGCCTCTTTAACTCTTTAGAAAACGTAGTTTTGTTTTCAAATAATACTACACAGGGGCGGATCTAGCCTTCTAATCTAGGGAGGGGGGGGGGGAACTCGACAAATAGGGAGGGTGTGTACAGAAATTTTTCGGTACTTTTTAAACACATCCTTTGATATTTTTCAAAGCTTACAGATTCTATCTCATAAAATCCCTAAAACAGTATTAAAAGTGGAGTTTATAGTCCGTCTAGGGGGGGGGGATCTTTATAATATTTTAATTGCAACACATAGTAAAAGAGAAGCACTCAAAGATCATCTCTGTAGTTAGATGGTTGTTAAGCTCCTGTATGTTGTGTGTGGGTCAGATCACTTAGATCTTTAAGGGTGTGTCCAAGCTTGGCAGCTGAAGCTACAGGAAGATCCAGAGCTGTAAATTGCTTAGCAGACAGGCTGCTGCAATACAAGAAAACACTACCAAAATATGACCATAGCCAAGATTTATTCTGACCACTGATATGCACCAAAAATCATAAAAAATCAGGTAGCCTATTTGATATACTCTTGGAACAAAATATTAGTCAATTCCACAAAAATGAGGTACCTGGATTCCTGCCAATATTGCGCAGCTTGTGCGGATGTAAACAATGTCCGTTTGGGTCTCATTGTGAAACTTTAACCAAATCTTTTCTTCTTCAAAAGTATACGTTGACGGAGTTACGACAAAAATGCCCATGTAATTTTCCCATATGAGGTACGACAAAACCGCTCTTAACAAAACGGCAAAATGTGAGATACGATAAACGAGAAATCTAAAATTGGGGCACTTCTAGCTGAGCTACAACAAAATGGTTGACGGAATCGGATAGAGCAAAAAATTTCACGTTAGATGGCAGTCCTAACTCTACTTCCCGAAAAAGTCGCAGATACGACAAAACTGCTCTCAGGGGACGAACTGATGGCTACTTCATTTTAATTCAAAAATCAATGGACTCAGTCCGTGGTCTGGATTATTAAAATCAAGTTGCTATCAATTCATTGCTAATTGGAAAAAAAACAAGACAGTTGATAGTCCGAGTGAGAGGCACAGCTGGCATAAGCCTGTTTCAGGAAGGTTTAAAAATGATGTCGTTTTCCCTTTGTTGATAGATAGCCTATCATCCATCCGTCCATCTTGGGGCAAAAACTAAAGTAGGTAGTCATAGAAATTTTGGGATGATCGAGATTTCTGGGTTGACTCATCACGGACAATGTTGACTGGACTTGTATGCAAAACTTGACTGGACTCACAGGTAAAAAAGTGACATAAGCCTAATAGGCTCCCCTGTTTAGAGTCTCAAGCAGACTACCGTGTTTTAAGATTGACACATGACCAGCAAATGCTATGGACTCGCAGGCGAACGGCGAAACCTTTAGTTTTACCAAGTGTTTTAGTAAACGGCATGGGCAAACGGTGGGAGTAGCTAAAACTCTCAAATTAGACAAATACTTGTGTGTTAGCTTTTGGAGAGGCACGCCTGCCTAGAGTCTCAGGCAAGTTGACCAAATTTTAGAATTGACACATGATCGTTCAGTTGCGTGGAATTGCAGGCAATTTCTGGAGAAGTGTATAAACCTTCCATGTTATTTCAAGCCAGGGTTGCCACCCTGGCCTGGAAGAATTTACTAAATCTGAGAGTAAAAAGTTACTAAACCGCATCTGTTTTTACTAAATGCTGAACAATTTTTATCACCATCAAGTATCGATTTTTACTATAGGAGTATAATCAATAGGATTTCCGCAATTATTTTTCTTTTTTCTTCTTTTTTCTCTTTTCCTGTTTTCTTTTGTTTTCATAGTATGATTGAAAATTCCGGAAACCTATAAGCTCAAAAACCCCTTTTTTTATTATTTGGACGTACTACTGGATAGGCTTCATATTCCAGATGCAGTGTATCCAAGACGTCAAACAATAGTTTGGAATCTTAGATTCTGGATATCCTGCTCGTGAATCCCGGCTTTAAATTTGTCAATGGTCTTCAGGTCATAAAATTCAGATATATTGAAAAACTAAAAAATAATCAACGAAGAAAAACAGCTACAACTCATATTCACGAAGCAATTCAGGCGATGGAGTGCTTTGAATCTGAGGTGTGTTTGAAAGTGGCGGCTTTTGAAATTTGTCCCCCAGTTTCCGTTCTTAGGTTTGAAATCTAAACCCTTCAATTTTGCATCTTTAAGAGGAAATCTGCCACTTTACAAAAACTAATTGGGCTGGTCTTTAAATAAGGGATTAGCTGCTTACAAAGATTTCTGGCAAATTTTAAAGCAATTAATTTAGGTTTTTTTTTGAACCTCTCTCGTTCGTAAGCAAGGGAATTAAAAACCAATGCAATTTATGTCACTTCAAAATGGAAATGACGTAATCAGATACTGGTTTAGTTGTAAGTATACATAAATTAAAAAGTGCACCTCAAATTGGACTAGGGCTGCCAAGAAAAAGAAAACTTATATAACACACAATAATTAGTTTAAAAAAAAACAACATTGTGTCAATATTCTTCAGGTCAGGCAAATCATACAAATTGAAAAGTAAGAAGAAAAATATGTAGTCACAAATAAAAACTACTACTAACTACTAACAACTCATCGCAGCACCAAGCCGCCTGAGGCCAACACAGCTACGCACGCTCCTCCTCCACCCCAATCTATTCAAAGCCTCCCTTTTTACACCCGCCCACGAAGTTCCCATTTCCTTTAAATCTTTCTTTATGACGTCCTCCCAACCCAGACGGGGACGACCTGCTTTCCGTTTAGCCCTAGATGGTTGGCCGAAAAGAACAATCTTCGGCAATCTGTCATCCTTCATCCGAACAACCTGCCCTAACCACCTCAACCTTTCTTTCATTATAGACCTAGAAAGTGGTATTGAACCACATTTTTCGTATAGCCTATTGTTTGAAATACGGTCAGTCAGCCGGGTACCCAGAACAATCCTTAAGCAATTTCTCTGGAAAACATCTAGCAAATCTTCATCCGCTTTTCGGAGCGTCCATGCTTCAGAGCCATATTTGACCACTGTCATCACTGTAGCTTCTAAGATTCTAAACTTGGTTTGCAGACTTATCTTCCTATTCTTCCAGACTTTTTTTAACTGTGAAAAAACACCCTGAGCCTTGGCTATTCTATTTTTAACATCTTCACTGCTCCCACCATCTTTACTAATAATACTACCAAGGTAAGTGAAAACTGCCCACCTGATCAATCTTTTCATTACCCAACGTCACCTTTTCATCTTCACTCATTCCTAGCCTTAGTGACTTGGTCTTCCTAACATTAATTTTCAAACCAATACTAGCACCCTGAACTCGCAAAACCTCTAAAACTTCATTCATTTTGCTCACACTTTCATCTAGGATGCTTAAATCATCAGCATAATCCAAGTCCAGGAGACTTTTTCCTCCCCATTTGATTCCGTGGTCTCCCATTGCCTTTCCTGTGCTCCTTAAAACGTAGCAGCTGTTATGAGAATCTGGGAAATTTTTCTGAAAACAAATTTAGCCGGCATACCAGTCCTGATTTTAAATAGTTTGCCTTTCAAGGCGAGTATCTAGAAGAAGCCGAGAGAAAAGTAGTGATTTTTAAGCGCTAGGGTTGACACGAAATCGCAAAAATGAAAGCAATAGTAGCCAAAATATCTAACGCAATCGAAATCAGATTTTGTAATGAATAGACCCTAATTTTTTCCCTGAATTCATGGAAAATAACAAAAGTTTTGTTTACTACAAATCATGACTTTTTACTAGATTTCGAGAAATTTACTAGATCCTCTAATTTACTAGATCCTCTAATCAATTTACTAGATCCTCGTTTCAAGCAGAATCATTCCTATAGGATCAGTTATCATTTGTTGATCAAAGCGAAAGGACATAGGTATGATATGTATTACATTCTCAAAGCCTGTTACCTGCAAAAGCACAGTGACCTACTGAACGAAATTGGATATGATTTGTTGGACATAATTAATTGCTAATGATCTTGATATTGAATGAAATTGGATACAGTTTTTTGGATGTTTGGACTAGATTGCTAGAGTTTTTTTAAGCGTCATAAGACTTGTTACGTTAAAGAAATTAACACGTGCTCAGTATTCATTCCGAGCGGATGGAATAATAGCCAGTAGTGACTGAAAATTTTCGGAGTACTTTTTGCATTACAGATTTGGACTGATGAACCGCTCATAAGGTGATTGCCAAGCTCACATTGGCCTACCTACTCAAAGTTAAGTGCAGTTTTAATTGTTTTTTATTTTTTTTATGATACATTTCAATGGTTCAGTTCACAAAGGATGCTGTTGTACTAGCAAAATTCAGAAGTTATCCACCCTGGTCATGCCGATTGTTGGACATAATTAAGGCCAAGAACAACAAAATATCCTATGCTGTATTTTGTTACGGAAGCCATGAAATCGTGACAGAAACAGACTCACAGCTTTCAGCCTTTGTTAGCATTTCAAAGGAGGCTAAGAAGAAAAATGAATTAAGCGTTGCAAACGCTTTTGCGGAATTAGCTGATTTTCCTGATAAGCATCTTGAGATTAGTGGTTCGAGTTTACCAGATACATTGAGAATTCAGTAGCTTCTGCTTTATCGGACCTGGACACACTAAAATCCAATATCCGGAATGATATCCAAAAAGAATTTCGTGAAAAAGTTGGAATATCAAATTGTGCAGATATGGTTGACTCTACCGTTTCTCAGATTCACGACTCTATACTTGTCCAGTATTCAACCAAGTTTGATGAGATTGAAAACAAACTACGGGCTCTTCAGAGCGCGAATCTAGCCCTAGAAAACAAGGCTAAACAGCTTAAAACCCGTCTTGATGATATGGAGCAGGAAAAAACGACTGAATCAGCTCGTATTTCATGGTGTTGACCAAAGTGGGGGTTTTCCCATCTCTGAGTGTGTATTGAATGTGATTAGGGATAAAATGCAAATTTCTGATTTTTACTTCAACCGCAATAGTTTCTGTATTTAAATTTCGAGCAAATTCTACTGATTCGGACACGATTATAAATGCAAAAAGCGTCCTGCACCTATGTCCTGCGTTGCGTTCAGGTCTGCTGAAACCGCAAGAAAAGTGTTTGCATGTAAGTCAAAGCTTGCTAGGTCGGGAATTTTTGTTACCGAGTACCTAACATAAAAAAAGAATCAGATTCTTGACTTGACTAAGAGTAAGTTCAGAAACAGAAATGTTTGTTTGAAAAACGGGACGATTTTTAGAAAAGACTGAGCGGGAGAGATTCGTAAAATTTGAGCTATGGCTGAAGTGGTCCATTTGCTGAATTCCGACCACAGATTTTTTAGTTGTGTAATTTATGTTGTTGTATTACTTGTATGCTTGTTTTCCCCTATGTATTTTATGGCCAAAATTTCAGTTTCTTTCACGTTTCTCTCTTACTTTCCCCTTCTTCTTTCTGCCTATCAGTATGTTTTTTTTTGTTTTTTTTTTTTTTTTATCGTAAAAGTAGTCACCCTCTTCAATGGGTGCGAATATATATTTTGATGCTTTGAATGAATTTGAACAAAACAGGTTTATTCTTGGAAGCCAAGCTCGTGAGACACTTGCGGGGGATGATGAATGCATCGTAATTTTTCGTTGAATTTTCGACCAAGTAATTATGTGAATCCGAATAATCTTTATGAGTATTCAAAACCTGCGAGTGCAGAAAAAGCGATCGTTTCTAAGAACAGCATGTTCTTCTTTATGTGAGATTTAAGTTTGCTAGATAAGAAACCGTGTATTGTAGGCCTATGTGAGACGTTTGTTTCTAGCAAGTCACTGCCCTGGGATTTTTCTTTTCTAGGATATGTTTGCGAGCGAAGAGAACGGACAACCATGGAGCGGGGCGGTCCAGGCCTTTTGATTAGTGAAGTTAGGGACGACCTTTCCCTGTGGCTTGAAGATCGGATCGAAATCCTTTTCATAGAAATAATTATTGAAGAGGAAAAAAAAAATTGATTTTGGGATTGGTTTACAAAATGCGTCATGTGATATTAGTTTTTTTATTGATTGATTTGAATTATTATTAGATAAAATTAATAATGAGAATAAAAATAAATTTATGATGGGAGATTTTAATATAGATTTACTAAAAAAGCGAATAGCTCCGGTTTTGTTAATATGATGGTGTCGCATGATAGTTTTCCTCTTGCAACTATTCCAACTCGGATTTCGCATCTTTCCGCATTTTTCATTGATAATTTTTTCTTTAATGATGGATTGCTCAAAAGATCCCAAACAGATGTGATTGTGTTCGACGGGTCGGGTCACCTTTTTTTGATAAGTAAAATAAAGCTGAATCAGTTAAAGAAAAATAAACGAAATGAAAGGGCTTCGTTTTACCGTGAAATGAATAATAAAAAGCTAAAGAGTTTTGCAAATATGATGGATGAAACAAATTTCTTGCGTGTGAGGAAAAGTGTCCAAATACAGCATATGACCTCTTCAGTGAGATAGTGACGAATGTAATGAACGAAACTTGTCCCTTGCGAAGAATAAACCCTAATAGAAATTTTCCTAAGAAACCGTGGATAACAAAATCTATTCTAGTTTCAATAAAGCAAAAAAAAAACAACTTTATGTGAATTATTTAAAGGATCATTCAGATGATAATTTTATAAATTCAAAAAATTTTGGAATATTTTAAATTCAGTAAAACGGAAAGCTCAGAAACTTTATTTCCAAAATGAATTTCATGAAAATCAAGCGAATATGAAAAATAAATAGAAAATAATAAATAAACTTTTGTCATGTGACATTGATTTTTTTATTGATGAATTTGAATTATTATTAGATAAAATTAATGATGAAAATAAAAATAAATTTATGATGGGAGATTTTGATACAGATGTACTAAAAAGAGCGAATAGCTCAGGTTTTCTTAATATGAGGGTGTCACATGTAGTCCAGTAAATCTACGAAACTCTGGAACAAAATTGCAATATAAAAGATTTTTAACTGTCCTGTAGAGAAAACAATTCTGTACAACATATCAAAAGTCCCCAAAGTCCCCTGGGTCGAACAGGGTAAAAACAGGGGAAAAGGGGGAAAATTGTAAAAATTCAGCGGCAGATTTATTGTGCGCTCGTCTGCTGTTTTTCTGCCTAGAGAAATCGAAAAAAGAAAGTCTTGTTTTTTTTATCGCTGGACTTAGTTCGATTAGCCCTTTAGCGGGGGAGGGGGAAAACTTTATCCTCGAGACTTCTACAATATAGCCGGTCAAAATGTTGCCCCCAAGGTTTTTTGACTCGACGATTGCAAAAAACTTGGTATTAGACTCGTATCTTGTTTTCTGCAGTGTTTTCACCGTAGGGGAGACAATGGATCGGGCCTTCAGAGTGCGTGGGCAGATTTACTTCGACTATATAATAGAAACATAAGACAAAACTAAATGTAAAAAATGAAATAAATCAAGTAACTTCGGTAATCACAGCAAAAGAAATTAATTTGATTGAACTAAAAAGGATAAAATCAAGGATTTGTACCAAACATCGTCTTCTTCATTGTTACCAACAAAAACATCTTTATTAGAACACACAATCCCTTGACAGTCTTTGCGAGCAAGTGCGCAAGGCAATCCATTTTTTGGCAACTACAGCGTGAACTGTCACAGTTGGAGCACGTGCAGCTGCAACGAATTACATTTATCAGATGAGGTGAAGCAGGTCCGATTTCTGTCATGATCGTAGTGAGGCGTCCGTCACGTAATCGCCAACCCCAGTCTTTCGGGTCGAGTTTTGACGCAGTATTACGCCATTCCTTTACCTGATAGACGCCTCTATAAAAATGAAATTTCGCAGTCGACGGAGTTGGTGGAAGTCTCTCTGGGTTAACAAAAGTTGGTGTCTTTGAGCTGTTCAGTTTTCCAAGAAAAACCCTGAACCTAGCTTTTCTGAGACCCTTCCCTTTCTTAGTCTTGTAGAAAAACAGCAAAAGATTTTCACCGGCTTGCTGGACTTCTTCCTTCGCAGAGCGCGGATTAAGGAATACTTCGCCGTTATTCCTAAATTCTTCATGGCTTTTCAGGAATGGCATTACAGTCTGCTTTCCTATCCCAAACAAACGGGACGTCATGTCGCAACCAAGAAGAGCGTGGCCAACAAGAATATAGTGACAAATCTGTCCCAGCGATCTTTTGATGAAGTCAGTATTTAGTTGGCAGCACTCTTGACTTGGTACTGGTTTCGAAGTAGAGACTCCTGGCTTCCGAGAGATCGGAGGCAGGTGAGGGAGGAAAAGAATCAATAAATCAGTGTCGTTTTCGACTACTGCGGTTACACTTTGGCCGCATCAACACCTGTCAATGCACTGAGAACGTCCGAATCTCTCTCTGCTTGAAGGAGAGTGAGGCCGGCTTGGACAAGCTTCTTACCAATAGGTCGAATAATGTTCTGCTTATTGTTGGGATTCCGCGAGAAGTCCTCCTTCTTATTTTGTAGCTTCATACTCAGTGTGAAATAGACCGTCAGACACTGGATACCTTTCGTTCGTCTAACCTGGGTGACATCTTTGGTAGATGAACCTGGATTGTAACCATCAAAGACGATGGAAGCATTTGAATAATTCTGTGTCACGAATAAAACTTAACTGTTGCAAATCTGTTCGAAAATGTTTCCTGTTTTCCCTAGAATATGCTGGAGCAGCAGCCCACTATCGATCACGTATTTTTCTGAATCTTTTGATCGGCTGTTCACAGGTTCTGCCTTTGCTAATTTCCAAATAGTTTTCGCTAGAACCTCTCTATCTGTCTGTCGCGACAGTCTCGATGATTCGAAAAGGGCAGTAGGATAGCTTGAGAACTAGAATCTGAGACTTTCTTCCATATCCCTTCCTGCTATAGGTGCTGCTGCTGCAAGACGTTGGAACAGAAGACTTGCGTCAATTTCTATGTCTTCATCGTCAGCTTCGGAAATGTTGCCTTGATAGGCCATCGTAATCGCTTTGCTTTTACGTTTGAAGATGTAGCAATCGACATCGGCGTCGTCCATTGACTTCAGAATTTCTTTTCCTATCGCCTTTGCTGCATCCACGTTGACATCCCTTGCTGCTGTCATACCATTCGATATATTGCACAATTGAGTGTAGTTGACGTACGAACAGGACTGCGGAAAAAAGTTGCTAAAGCCTTTACGTCCTTTCTATCTCTTTTTTATCTGAGCTGGTCTTGCGGAAACGTGCTGGTCAGATGACACGTACTCAACGTCGGGGAGTGTCTGCATAAGCTCATTAATTTCAGCTTGCATTGGCATTGACATTGTCCAGATCAAGCTTTAAGTTTCACTCATTCCATTTCCTGTCGTGGGTCCCCCGCTTGTTTCCAGTGACTTATCAGTACTTGCTCAATTACTAAGTTGGGAGAGAGTCCAGCCCAAAATCTATCGCTTCTTCGAATGACAAAAATCACATCCGCGATTTCGTTATACAGTTTTTGGTTACTTTCTTTCAGCTCTTCCACTTGCTGAAGAAATATTTTCACCAACTTCGTATACAGGTTGTGGCCTGCAGCAGCAAAGTAAGGGAGTATCTCAGAGAGTGCTTGAAGATACTGCACACAGTTTCCGGTCCGTTCTGTCCTGATGGCCTTCTTAAGCACTCCGAACATTTCTGAATACTGAAGTCATATTTTTGCAGTCCTGTTGTTCTGCAGCGTGTATTGAAACTCCATCATTCGTGCTTACATTCGATGTACTACGTCTACGTTGAATGCATCTTCGAGGGTTACTTCCTCATACAGTAGAGCCATATATATTGCCGAAGCTTCTGCAAAGTCTTGATGACTCGCACGTATGTCATCTGTGCAGTCGAAACTATAAGATTTGTAAGTGAGAGTGATCTGAAATGCTGAATATATAAGCTCGTGCACTCTCATGGCTCTTGAAACAGCTTTTACCGATATGGATATGATTAAAAAGTGTTATCGGCATATAGGTATTTGCGCACTTCTTTTATTCCTGTTTCCGTCATCAAGTGCCCGATCGCTACAAGAAATCTCCTTCGGAAATGGAGACCACCAGTCAACTGCTTTCTCGAGAGGACTATCAACAGGCTCACCATTGATGATGTTCACCACTATCATGCACAAAGGTTGGTCGAAAGTCACAACTGGTGCCATTCCCTGCTGGCGTGCTTTATCCGAGACAAAACGTAAGGTCGTGTATACACAGGAAAGATCGGAAGGATTATAGTCGATCCAGAAAAAACAATTGACGAAGTGCCTTTGTGTGACCCATGGGGAATTGCTTGCATAAATCCACTCCACCCGACTACACTCCACCGTTTCGGGTCATGTGTTCTGCTTACATGCCATAGTAGGTCATTGGCATCGATCTTGTCATCGAAGGTGATGGTCGGGATGGGTTTTTACACAATACTGTTCTCCTCTTGGCTTCTGTTTCAGAAGAAGAAAGGCACATGTCCAACGTGCTGGAGTACTTCAAGGTTAACAACTTCTCTTGGGATTATGATTGGAAATTCGGGCAGCGGCAGCAGCTAGCATATCTATCCCATGGAAAGTGCCTTTTCTGTCGATAGTGCAACCGTCGTGGTCGACATTGTCGCTAATGAACTGGATGAAAGTTCCAGAAGTCATCTCTAAAAATTCTTTATCATGAGTTACTGCGGCAGAACGCTCGAATCGAAGCACTTCAGTGTAAGAAGTAGAAAAATCTAGCCTATTGAGAGGGTTGATGAAAAAACGTGAACCAGATTGGTGGTGTAGCTGAACTCCAAGGTAAACTTGTAAAGAAGCGAACAAAGATCGGGACGGCCAGCCTGCATTATTGCTTGTTCGATTGAACCTATCAGTAGGCCCTTATCTGATCCCACGATTAGCAGAGAAAGAAGGAGCCTCAGAGATTGCGGTAAGAAATTCACAGCTTTTTTCTTTCTTCTATACCGCTCAGACTGGGCTAGTCAGAGTCTGTACACTGCACTAACTTAGTGTCATTCTTAATTAATTTGGCCACCGTCTCTATCATGAAGTTCAGCTGGTCTTCTTCCCTCGACAGTGGAGTTTTGTAAAATCACTAAGGATCTCATGTGCTGTTTGTTGGAAAGTCACAGCACCAATCTGTCGGCCTATGTCAGTTATAGCAATACGATCGCTGTGGGTCTCATTAAGGAGTCTTGTGGTTCTCATTAAGGAGTTTTTATATGCTTTGTGGTGATCGGCAACTGCTCTGGTCCAAGAAAAGCCTCATCTTTTCTGCTTTATCTTTCACTTTTAACTATTCATTTTCGAGTTCTTCGAAATAATTAACAGCTTTAATGAATGCATCTCGATTTGTAGTCTCTTGTGGCCTTCCAGCAGCGTTCACTTGATCAGTTGCACTAGAGTACCGCTTTGGAATCTCTCTTAGATTTTTGAAGTTAGATTAGCATGTCTTATAATACTCCGCATCAGCTGTATGCAAATCCGAGCCTATAGAATTCAGCCTGCCGCGGACAGCGTTAGCCCTATCGTCATTTTTCCTAGAATCACAGCACTGAAGAATCGATTTTTTCACTTCAATTGTGGTCACTTTTTGGCGCTCGCCATTTTCGGCTTTTTTCGTCTCAGAAGGAAGGACTAGCTTCGTATTGCAAAACATACAGTTTGACTTCACATGGTATGCGTCTTGACTAGATCTAGTGGATCTGTTTAGAGAAACTTCAGTATCACGGGAATCTTCATTCTTTCTTTTTACGAGAAAAGCTATGGACTTAGGACGGCAGTAGTCTTTTCTGCACTGGCTGTGTACTACTTCACCGTCTTCAACTGTTATCTTTTCGCCCCGTTGCACATTGGTCTCGTTGATCCGAAGAGCTACTTTGTTTGTGATTCTGACATTTCCACCACCAGTACGAATGCTGTGGCTGCAGAGCTTGCAGCGTTCATCTCCTTCCTCCATGAAGGGTGTCATATGAAAACTGCAAACAAAAAATTATTAACCAGGAAAGAGGAGCTTTTTGCATGAGCCACATTGTAGTCACACTTGTAGCTAAACCCAAACCTAAGCCCTGTTTCGTACACCAAAACAACCCACAAAGCAAATCTGTCCATAAGATTTGTGAGTTCGACACTTCTAATCAGCCTCAAGCGAGGAGGCGCAGTTAAGAATTTTGACCAATTAAGCGGCGCTCAGACATAGGACGTAGTGTGGAAGCAAAGTACCTTACGTTGTACGTAAGGTTTACCGATCATTCACACGTGAAAATAGAATTTAGGAACAATACAGCCACCGTCTTAAATATGACGCGTCGCAACCAGATTCGTGCTGTAGCTGAACTCCAAGGTATCAAAGGCAACGCTATAGCGTTGCCTATAGTAAAGGCCATACGGCTCCAGTGTTTTATTATTATTTATTTTTTTTTCCCAGAAGCACTTCATATGAAAGGGGTCGTTGTAGAAACTTCAACGGGGGCTCATTCGATTGGAAAACGAGAGTTCTAGTGCCATTTCTAATAGTCGAAAGTGATTGGAGGGCAACTAGCCCCCCACGCCCATCATTTCCCGAAACACTTCCAATCAAAATTTTGAGATAGCCATTTTGTTCAGCGTAGTTGATTTTCAGATCTAAATTATGTTTTTGAGGAGGACAGTCCCCCACAGCCTTCAGGGCAAGGGTTGTAAGTTATGCCCTGGGGGCATATAAGGTTTTTATAGAAGGCGCTGTCGTAGAAACTTCAAAAAAGGTTCTTTCGATTAGAAATTGAAAGGGCTAGTGCCCTTTTTAAAAGTCAAAAGTGATTGAAGAGCAACTAACCCCCTCTCACGCCCACCTTTTCCCCAAACACATACAATCAAAATTTTTAGATAACCATTCTATTCAACGTAGTTTTAAGTTCTAGAAATTAGGTCTCTGAGGATGACAACCCCCTCCCCCTAACAACCCTCAGGGCAAGAGTCGTAAGTTTTGCCTTGGGGGCATATAAGGTTTTGCATAGACAGCGTTGTCGCAGAAACTTCAGAAAGAGCTCATTCGATTGGAAATTTAAATGGCTAGTTCCTTTTTTATAGTCGAAAGTGATTCTAAGGCAATTGACACCCCTTCCACGCCCACCATTTCCCCGAACACATCCAATCAAAATTTTGATATAGCCATTTTGTTCAACGTAGTTGAAAGTTCTGGAAATTATATGTTTGAGCAGGACACTCCCCCCACAGTTTAAAGGGGCAAGGGTTATATGTTATGCCCTGGGGGCATATATGGTTCTTATGGAAGGACTGCTCGTATAAACTTCACAGAGGGCTCATTTGATTGCAAATTGAAAGTTCTAGTTCACTTTTTGAGCGTCAAAAGATATTGGAGGGTGACCAGCTCCCCCCCCAGATCCTTTTTTCCCAAATGTATTCAATAAAAATTTTAAGATAACTATTTTGTTAAAAATAGTTCAAAGATCATATAACAAAAATTGCGGTGTTGAAACAACCCCTAGGGCTCGGGGGCAGGCGTTGTAAGTTATGCCCTGTGGGCATACATGGGTCTTATGGAAGGACTGCTCGTATAAACTTCACAGAGGGCTCATTTGATTGCAAATTGAAAGTTCTAGTTCACTTTTTGAGCGTCAAAAGATATTGGAGGGAACCTATTCCCCCCCTCAACGCCCTTTTCCCCTCAAACCCATCCGATATGAACTTTGAGATAGCTTTTTTTAAAATAGTTCAAAGACCATATAACGAAAACTGCGGGGTCGACACAGCCCCCCAGGTTCCGAGAGCAGGTGTTGTAAGTTATGCCCTGGAGAATAAATGTTTCTTATTGAAGGGATGCTCGTAAAAACTTCAGAGATGGCTAATTTGATTGGAAATTGAAAGTTCTAGTTCAGTTTTTTAGAGTCAAAAGAGATTGGAGGGCAACTAGCCCCCCCCATATAAAAAATTCAGGTGTCGTCACAACTCCCCAGGGCCCGGGGGCAGGCGTTGTAAGTTATACCCTGGGGCATATATGGTTTGCATGAAAGGGATGCTCGTATAAACTTCAGAGAGGGCTTATTTGATTGGAAATTGAAAGTTCGAGCTCACTTTTTAATAGTCAAAAGAGATCCGAGGGCAGCTAGCCCCCCACCCACGCCTTCTTTTCCGAACCCGTCTGATGAAAATTTTGAAATAGAAATTTTGTTAAAAATAATTCAAAGGTTGGATAAAATAAACTCCGGTGTCAATACAACCCTCCAGGGGCCAGGGGAAGGCGTTCTAAGTTACGCCCTAAGGGCTTGTATGGTTTTTTCTGAAAGGGATGCTCGTATAAACTTCATAGAGGGCTCATTTGATTGGAAATTGAAAGTTCTAGTTCACTTTTTGAGAGTCAAGAGAGTTAAGGGGAACTAGCCCCCCACGGTTTTTTTTTCTCCAAACCCATCCGCTACAAATTTTGAGCCAGTTTTTAGGAAATTGTCCAAAAATTATGCAACAAAACTCCCCCCAGGGCCCGCAGGATAGGCGTTGTAAGTGTTGTCCTGGGGGCGTATATGGTTCTTATGAAAGGGATGCTCGTATAAACTTCAGAGGGGGCTCATTTAATTGGAAATTGAAAGTTCTAGTTCAATTTAAGAGTAAAAAAATATCCGAAGGCAAATACTCCCCCCCCCACACCCTTTCCCCCAATCTGTTAAAATTTTTATAGTAGCCATTTTATTAAAAATACTTCAAAGGTCAGATAAGAAAAATTCCTATGTCGACGGAACCCGCCAGGGTCCGGAGCCAGGCGTTGTGAGTGATGCTCTAATGGCATATATAGTTCTTATGGAAGGAATGCTCGTATAAACTTTGGAGAGGGCTCATTTGATTGGAAATTGAAAGTTCTTGTTCACTTTTTAAGAGTCAAAAGAGATCAGAGGGCAACTAGCCCCCCCCCCACCTCCACACCCTAAATGTATCAGATAAAAATTTTGAGATAGACATTTTGTTAAAAATAGTTCAAAGTTCTGATAAAAAAAAACTCCGGTGTCGAAACAGCCCCCCCCCCAGGCCCCAGGGGTAGGCGTTGTAAGTTATGATCTGGGGGCATGTATGGTTGTTATGGAAGCGATGCTCGTATAAACTTCCTAGAGGGCTCATTTGATTGAAATTTAAAAGTTGTAATTCACTTTTTAAGAGTCAAAAGTAATTGGAGGGCAGCTAGCCTCCCCCCAAACTCCATTTATTTTTTTTCCTAGAGGTACTTCATATAGAAGGCGTTGTCGTATAAACTTCAAAGGGGGCTCATTCGATTGGAAATAGAGAGTTCTAGTGCCCTTTTTAAGAGTCAAAAGTGATCAGACAGCAATTGCCCCCCCAAGCCCTTTTCCCCAAATACATCTGATAAAAAATTTGAGGTAGCCATTTTGTTAAAAAATAGTTTAAAGATCAAAACCATCATATAACAAAAACTCCTTTATGTATGGCCATTTCGTTAAAAATAGTTCAAAGGTCAGATAAGAAAAACTCCTGTGTCAACACACACACACCCCTCCCAGGGCCCGGGGCAGGCGTTGTAAGTATTGCTCTGGGGGCATATATGGTTCTTATGAAAGGTATGATCGTATAAGCTTCGGAGGGCTCATATGATTGGAAATTGAAAGTTCTCGTTCACTTTTTAAGAGTCAAAGAGATCGGAGGGCAGCTAGCCCCCTTCTCCACACCCTATTTTCCTCAAAACCATCCAATAAGAACTTTGAGAGAGCCATTTTTTCAAAATAATTCAAAGGTCAGATAAAAAAAACTCCGGTGTCGACACATCCCCCCAGGGACCGAGGGGCAGGCATTGTAAGCTATGTACTTGGGCCGTATATGGTTCTTATGAAAGGGTTGCTCGTATAAACTTCAGAGAGGGTTCATTTGAATGGAAATTAAAAGTTCTGGTTCATTTTCTCAGAGTGAAAAAAGATCGGAGGGCAACTAGCCCCTCCCACCCTCCACGCCTTCGGGTTTATCGGACGGATAAACCCATCCGATAAAAATTTGAAGTAACAAGTTTGTTAAAAATAGTTCAACCATCCGATATTAAAACTCCAGGGTCAACACAACCCCCAGGGCCCAGGGACAGGCGTTGTAAGCTATACTCTGTGGATATATAGGGTTCTTATAGAAGGGATACTCGCATAAACTTCAGAGAGGCCTCATTTGATTGAAAATAGAAAGTTCTAGTTCGCTTTTAAAGAGTCAAAAGAGACCGAAGCTTAATTAGTCCCCCCACGCCCTTTTTTCCCAAACCCATCTGATAAAAATTTTGAGATAGCAATTTTGTTAAAAATAGTTCAAACATCAGATAAGAAAAACTCCGAGGTTGACACAAATCCATTTTTTCACTTTGACTTTGTTACTTTGATACCATTTTGATACTTTGATGAATATTTGATTTTTTAAAAAAAAGTTTGATTTTGAAATAAGGAATTTTATAAAACTTGAAATTTTTTGGAATCACAAACGAACCAAAATTAATTAAAAAAAATTCCCGAAAAATAAGTTTTTCAAAGAAAAGTAAAGGCTATTTTAAACTTAAGCTCAGCAGATACAAATACCTTTTAATATTCAAACTCAAAACGACCAGAAATTACTATTAAAGAATAAATGAAACCCAAAATGAACAGAAATTAAATAAACAATCATAGCAAAAACATACCACAAGTAATAATATAAATGAATAAAATAGATCTTAAAGCGAGTAAAAACAATCAATGCAAACAAACATACAATAAACATTAATGTAAATTAATAAATAAATCTTAAAACGAGTGAAACTTGAATTGAATATGCAAATCAAGCTTACAACGAACAAAAATCACTACAAACAAGAGTTTTTGTATGACCTCCTTCTCTCACTGTAAAAGTCTAATACCCACTGCGTCATTGGCGCTTTACTGAAAACTATATGCGTCTTGAACAGTATAGGAAAGTATAAACAACATCAAATTGACTATTTGATGTATAATGTAATTGTATTTTTATTTTCAATACTGCAAGAACTGGAAAAGAAAATATTTGTAATATAACCCGTTTTCAGCTAAGCGCCAATGAAGCAGTAGGCTTTTGGTTTTTATTTACAGTTAGGAAAGGAGGCAGTATCCAAACACTTGTTTGTAGTGAAACTATATTCGTCTTTAACAACTTTAAAAAGAGCTAATAAATTAAACTGAATATTTGAGGTATAATGATATTAATTGATGAAAGCTCATCAGTTGAAAATGTTACTATAATTTTAATGTTTATTTTCAATATCAAGTACAAAAGAAAATATTTGTCATCAAATTGGTTTTCAGTAAAGCGCCAATGACGCAGTAGGTCTTAGACTTTTACAGTGAGAGAAGGAGGTTATACCCAAACTCTTGTTTGTAGTGATTTTTGTTGGTTTCAAGTTTGATTTGCATATTCAATTTAAGTTTCACTCGTTTTAAGATTTGTTTATTAATTTACATTAATTTCTATTGTATGTTTGTTTGCATTGATTGTTTATTTAACATCTGTTCGTTTTAAGTTTCATCTATACTTCAATAGGAAAATATTTTTTTCGTTTTAAGCTTGATTTTCATACTCAATCTAAGCATTACTCGCTTTAAGATCTATTTATTCATTTATATTATTACTTGTGGTATGTTTTTGCTATGATTGTCCTATTGAACCTATCAGTAGGCCCTTGTCTGATCCCGCGATTAGCAGAGAAACAAGGAAATTGCGAAATTGCGCATGAGATCCGAAATTGCGATGAAACCTCAGACATTGCGATGAGACTTTTACAACTTTTTCCTTTTCTTCTATACTGCTCAGACTTGGTTAGTCAGAGTCTGAACACTGCACTAACTTAGCGTCATTCTTAATTAATTTGGCCACTATCTCTATCGTGAACTTCAGCTGGTTTTCTTCACTCGGCTGTGGAGTTTTGTAAAATCACGAAGGATCTCATGTGCTGTTTGTCGGAAAGTCACAGCACCAATCTGTCGGCCTATGTCAGTTATAACAATACGGTCACCGTGGGTTTCCTTAAGCTTGCAACGTTCATCTTCTTCCTCCATGAATAGGGTGTCATATAAAAACTGCAAACAAAAAATTATTAAGCAAGAAAGAGGAGCTTTTTGCACGAACCACATGTCACACTTGTGGATAAACCCAAACCTAAGCCCTGTTTCTTAGACGAAAACAACCCACAATGCGAATTTGTCCATAATATTTGTGAGTTCGATACCTCTAATCAGCCTCAAGCGAGGAGACGCAGTTAAGAATTTTGACCAATTAGGCGGCGCTCAAACATAGGACGTAAAGCGAGGAAGGAAAGTACCTTAAGTTGTACGTAAGGTTTACCGATCGTTCACAGGTAAAAATAGAATTTAGGAACTATACAGCCAGCGTCTTAAATATGACGCGTCGCACTTCCCAAGTAACACAAATTATTTCCTTCTATTTCTGCTCTGCCTCACAACATAAAACATTTGAAAGCAGCATGAGCTATAAGGAAAGCTCAAATTTTCACTAAAGTTTGAATTCACTTTACAACCTTAACGACCACTTTAGATAAGTTCGGAAATTTACTCTAAACCTTACGACCGGTCGTAAAATGGACTTAAAGTACTTTGCGACCTGCGTGTGAGGATCGCTTTAGAGAAAGCCTTTAAGGGACGGGCTAGCGCTAGTTTCAACTAGATCAACAACTAGATCACTAGTTTGACTTTATATTCGTATCCAAGACATTGGGTTTAGCCACAAGTGTGACTATAATGTGGCTCGGGCGTTATTCCATTAGCCATCTCATGGTAAAATGCAAATCATCGTCTTAATGACTAAGAATTTTAGTACCATATACCAAAAGCATTGTATTTTTTCCCCCTCATGCCGTTAGATGTCGCTGCAAAATTAGGCGAAGGAAAAATCCTTTACTGGCTTTGTCTGCGTGTTTGAAACTCTCTTTCCACAAGCCTTCCCTTTTATTGCTTTGAACCTTCACTTTCTTCCGGAAATTCTCATTGATAATTATAAAAATAAAACTGTCTTATCTTTATGATCAGTAAAATGTGCCCAATACTTATGTTAAAGCTTTCACTAGGTGGCAGCAATCAGAGTTGCCAATTTTTCGTCAATTAATATGTCCCTTGAGCATCCAAAAATGTGTCCTTTTCAGCCAGATTATTTCCATATTTTGTCTATAATATGCCCATAATATGTCCATCTTGAAATCTCAGAAACTAGTTTTTTTTCGACTTAAAAACCTCTTTCAAAGTGGTCAGTTAACATCGAATATAATGAAAACGAAAAAGATTTATTTAGTACATCGACACAGAATGAACTAGTGGGAAAGCCCAAAAGTCATAAAAACATGTAAACAGTAAAAAAACTACTTGTGGGAGCTTAAGGCTCATCTTCCTATGAAATGAGATGCATAATAATAAACATAAAAAAAGTATTTTTTGTGCATGTTCCTACGAGATGCATAAAAAACTACATTTTAATGGACAAAATCTCAAACTACATTTTAATGGGCATGCTTCTTAGTTCTTTTGGACAATGCCAAAGCGTTGGACGGATATTATTTAGCAATATCGAAAGTATTGAACTTGGATATAACACAAAAATATTTAATGGCTTTAGACTACTCAGTATTTATAAATAGTAAACACATTATCAAAGTAGTTTGTTCAAAGTAAAACATTAAAACTAAGATGAAGAAAATCAAATAAATTTTGTTTAATTAATATTTTGATTTAATTTTGAATACCAAAACTTAATATATTTGAAACCTGTACGTTAAATAACTGTGAAAAATTTAATCTTTTTCAAAATGACAACTAGGTAATTAAAAAAAAACTCCTGGAAAAAAGTGACAATAAAGCACAGAAAAACGTTTCCGTTCAGGGAGAAAATACAGAAATTCCAAGCAGTCCGTTTACATTTCTGATTATTTCTAATGTTCGATACATTTCTGATTATGGTGGCTCATATATCAGCTCATGGGTACTCTTGCAATGCAAGCAAAAGTTGACGGCATATTTTCACCGAAAATGCCCATATTAAGTTGTTTTCTATAATTATACAAACTCTCTCGTATGCTAATAACTGCACTAATTACTAATAAAGAAATACATATTTAGGATCACCATAAAAAGCTGATTCTTTGATTTAATGTTATCAATAGTTAGGCTCTTACACTTTTGTTATTGACAAGGATCGTTATTTACTTACCATTCATTACTATGAAGAATTTGATTTTTTTTGTTGTTGCTCCAATCAAATCATGCAGAAAAAATGTTTCCGAAAAACTATAAAGGGGTCAGTCAGTCATAAACGAGAACTTATATTTTCCTTATTAAGGGTCGAAATCTATTGGCAGTCAGCCAAAAATGGGGCAACTCATATTTTTTCCATGGTTTTCCTTATTCTTTTTTCTTTCCTTTGGTTTCCTTATAATTACTTTATAGTCCCAAACTTCCTGGGGGCTATGGCCCCTCCCCTGTCCCCCTGCCGGTGCCCATGCAGGAGTCAAGCAACGTTGCAGAGTGCTAGGTAAGCTGGGTTGCGCTTCAATCAGGGGGGAGACATCCCCAACGGCATAATTACTGGACCTTTCAACAATGCTGAACAAAGTAGATGTCTACAAGTATTGATTGAATGCTGGTTTTAGGAAATGACAGG
Organism: Artemia sinica; assembly: GCA_027921565.1. Taxonomy (NCBI): domain Eukaryota; kingdom Metazoa; phylum Arthropoda; class Branchiopoda; order Anostraca; family Artemiidae; genus Artemia; species Artemia sinica. The sequence continues at coordinate 308,218 of JAPEVW010000172.1, forward strand.
CGCGGAAGGGATGGGGGGCTTGACCTCAAATCACTTTTGACTTTTATGAAAGGCATTAAACTTCTATCAAACAAGCCCCATCTAAAATTTAGTCGACTACCCATTCCATAAAACCTTATATACCCCACGGGCATAACTTATAACCCTTGTCCCAGGGGTCTTAGGAGTTGTGTCATCGCTGAGGGCATGATTATATGTTCTTTTGACAATTTTTAACAAAATGAATATCTCAAAATTTCTGTTAGATGCATCTAGGGAAAAGAAGATGTGAGTGGAGGGGGTGGCGGGTTTATCTCTGGCCACTTCTTACTCTTAACAATAGCACTAAAACTTCTGATTTGCAATCCAATTATCCTCCTCAAAAGTTTGTAAAATAATGATCCTCCTACAATAATGGGGAACTAGTATAACTCGTAGCCCTTGTTGCCCTCCAATCCATTATGGTTCTCAGAAAGGACATTAGAGCTTTCAATTTACAATCGAGCCGCTTTTGAATTTACAACGACAACTCTTTCTACACGATCTGCCTTGGTCAGAAGTAAAAGATAAATTGTAACTTTATCGCTCTTTCATTCATTAAATGAAAAAACAAGTTTCTCTACTTAAAGTAAGGATCAGCATTAGAACTTCAAACAAAAAGAAATTATTCCTTATATTAGAAGAGCTACCCCTTTCTCAATACCCCTCTCTTCGCGCTAAAATGTTTTTAAGAGATTTTAAAAAAGGTTTCAATTCAATTACAAGGCCCTTGTGTTTCAAGAATCGCTCTTAATAATTAAAAATATCCCGTTTAGGCAGAATGTTGTAGTAGCTGCCACTTTTCTTGATTTTCAAGCCAATATATTTCCCTTGCTGTTCAAGCCAAGGGACAGAAAGTTTCCTATACAGGGGTTTCGGACAAGGCGGTTCTAATGGTGTACTTTTTGTTTTGATCTGACTCCTCTGTTAGGAACTATGGGTTTTTATATTTCTTAACATTGGACGTGATCGTCTCTTACTAGGTTGCTAGCTACCGCTGCAACCCGGATACAAAAGGTCGAAAATTAGCGTAGAGAGGGGGATGTTGAAGTAGGAGTAGCCCACGTCATATACGGAATAATTTCTGTTTGTTTTAAGATTTAATGTCACTCTTTATTTTCGGTAAAAAAGACTTGTTTATTTTTTATTTTTTCTGATCATTTTTCAGATAATCCCAGGAAATCCACCCCTCTGTGGGAAATTCCCCCACACAAAATTCTACAATATAAAGTTCCTCCCATGTAAAATTCTTCGGCTGGGAAATTACCCTCGCACAACTCCGTCCCTGTTACGAATTCTTCCCTGAAAATTTTTTGCTTATAATTCCGGCTGAAAAATACTCCTTAGGACACTTTTATTTCAAGAAAGACATGTTTTCATTTAGTAAATGATCCTTTTTAAGGTCATTGGGTAGTATCCCTGTGTTGAAAATACCCCCCATTCCCTTGGAAAGTTTCTCCCCCAGAAATTTCCTATGGAGAATTTCTCCTGGTGATAATTCCCCCATGGAAAATTTCTCCCATGGAAAATGCCCCCATAAGGATCCCCAGAGAATTATAACTCCGCTGAAAACTTCTCCTTGACAATTCCCTCAAAGTGTCTCCACATGTACAATGGGATCAATAACGAGAAAGTAAGACAAATAACACAAATATTGCATACGAATTCTGGTAAATTTTCCCCATGTAAAATTTCCCCTGAAAAGGTCACCCCCAGAAACTTCCATCCCAATGGGAGATTCTCCCCATAGAAAATCAGTGCCAAAAAGATACCCTTCCCCCCTTAAAAAATGTCTGTAAACTTCCCTATAACAAATACTATATTTAAACAATGGGCAAACTTCATAACTTGCGGCCCTTCCTTTGGTGGCTCTGAGGTGTCATGTCATCTCCAAACACATATCTATTGTACCTTTCAACTATACTGAACAATCTATCTAAAAAATTTTATCAGACGACACTCAGGAAAAAAGGGTATGGGACGGGGGCTAGTTGTCCTCCAATTTTTGGTCACTTAAAAAGGACACTAGATCTTTTAATTTTCGTTTGAACGAGCCCTTTTGCGATATTCTAGTACCATTGGTTCGATAAAATCACCCCAGGAAAAAGTAACAACGACAAATAAACACGAATCCGTGATGCTTCTTCTGGCAAGCACTACAAAATTTTACATTTTTATAGATAGGAGCATGAAACTTCTACAGTGGGGTTCTCTGATACGCTGAATTTTTAGATAGCCATTCAACGTATTTGAAAGTTTTGGAAATTAGGTCTATAAGGATGACACCTCCCCCCCAACAGACCTCAGGGCAAGGGAAGTAAGTTACGCCCTGGGGGCAAATAAGGTTTTTATAGAAAGCGATGTTGTAGAAACTTCAAAAAGGGCTCATTCAATTGGAAATTGAAAGGGCTAGGGCCCTTTTTAATAGTCAAAAGTGATTGAAGGGCAACTAACCCCCCTCTCACGCCCACCATTTCCCCTAACACATCTAATCAAAATTTTGAGATATTCATTTTGTTCAACAAAGTTGAAAGTTCTGGAAATTAGGTATTTTAGGATGATAGCCCCCTCAGAACCCTCACTGCAAGGGTTGTAAGTTATGCCCTGGGGGCATGTAAGGTTTATATATAAAGTTGTTGTAGAAAGTTGCAAAAGGGCTCATTTGATTGAAATTGAAATTGCCCTTTCTAATAGTCGAAAGTGAGTGGAGAGTATTTAACCCCCCTCTCACGCCCACCATTTCCCCAAACACATTCAATCAAAGTTTAGAGAAAGCCATTTTGTTCAACATAGTTGAAAGTTCTTGAAATTATGTATTTAAGGATGACAAACCCCCCAGAGCCCCCAGGGCCAAGGCTGTAAGTTATGCCCTGGGGGCATATAAGGTTTTTATAGATAGATTTGTCGTAAAAACTTCAAAAGGGACTCATTCAATAGGAAATTGAGAGGGCTAGTACTTTTTAATAGTTGAAAGTGATTGGAGAGCGACTAACGCCCCTCTCACGCCCACCATTTCCCCAAACACATCCAATCAAAATTTTGAGATAGCCATTTTGTTTAATGTAGTTGAAAGTTCGGGAAATTAGGTCTTGACAACCACCTATACCTTCCCAAGGCCAGAACATAATTTGCACTTAACTGAAAAAATACAAATGAATGTGCATTTTTAGTTTAATATACATATACTGATATTTAGTAATCAAAATGTTAATATTATTTGATTTATTAAAGCTATACAAGTAAAAACATTTATATTTTTTCCGTAAAGTGCAAATTATGTTCTGGCCTTGGGAAGGCATAGGAGGTTTGAGCCAAACTTATGTTAATTTCTGCTCGTTTTGAATTTGACTCGGTGATTTATTGTAATTTCTGTTCGTTTTGGGTTTCATTTATTTATCGATGCTGATTTGTGGTAGTTTCACGGTTGGTAGATTATTTAATTTTATTTTTAATCATTTTTGGTTTAATGGAGTTCTTTGCTTTTCTTTGAAAAACTTATTTTGTGGAATTTTTTTTTTAAATTAATTTAATAAAAACAACGGCTTCCAATAGTCAGGCAAAAACATCTTTCTATTTATAAAGAATTACTAACTGAAAATCAAAAGTTAACAAAAGAAAAAAAATTGGATTCTTGATGATCTGGAATCAACTTTGATATCAATAGACGTAGCAAAAGATTTAGCTTATTGTGCTGATTTCAAATATATAATATTCATTAAGTTTAGTGTTGCCCATCAAAGGCTACGGGCCTGAAAAATATTTGCCAGATTTTCGAAAAAAGGTGAAAAATACCCCTTAAAAGTCAAAGGGAAGTTTTACATGGGGAAAATTTACCAGAATTCGTATACAAAATTTGTGTTATTTGTCTTACTTTCTCGTTTTTAATCCCATTGTACATGTGGAGACACTTTGAGGGAATTGTCAGGGGGAAGTTTTCAGCGGAGCTGTAATTCTCTGGGGATCCTTATGGGGGCATTTTCCATGGGAGAAATTTTCCATGGGGGAATTATCACCAGGAGAAATTCTCCATGGGAAATTTCTGAGGGAGAAACTTTCCAAGGGAAGGGGGGGGGGGTATTTTCCACACAGGGATACTTCCCAATGACCTTAAAAAGGATCATTTACTAAATGAAAACATGTCTTTCTTCAAATACAAGTGTCCTAAGGAGTATTTTTCAGCCGGAATTGTAAGCAAAAAAATTTTCAGAGAAGAATTCGTAGCAGGAATGGAGTTGAGCGGGGGTGATTTCCCAGCGGAAGAATTTTACATGGGAAAAACTTTATATTGTAGAATTTTGTGTGGGGGAATTTTCCACAGAGAGGTGGATTTCCTGGGATTATCCGAAAAATGATCAGAAAAAAAATAATCAGGTCTTTTTTACCGAAAGTAAAGAGCGACATTAAATCTTAAAACAAACAGAAATTATTCCGTATATGACGTGGACTACTCCTACTTCAATACCCCCATCTCTACGCTAATGTTCGACCTTTTGTATCAAACAGTTCGTGGTAACGAACTGTAAGTAAGGAGCGACCCGGCTCAATGGTAACCGAAACTCAAAAAAATAGAATTTTGATACCAATAGATACATCAAAAGAATCAGATTTTAATTCCGATTTCAAATATATAAGTTTCATCAAGTTTAATCTTACCTAACAAAAGTTACACGCCTGAGAAAATTTGGCTGATTTTCAAAAAGGGGAAAATGACCCCCTAAAAGTTATAGAACCTTAATGAAAATCACACCATCATATTCAGCGTATCAGAGAATCCTACTGTAGAGGTTTCAAGCTCCTATCTACAAAAATGTTGAATTTTCCATTTTTTGCCAGAAGAAAGATCACGGATGCGTGTTTATTTTTTTTTTTTTTCTTCTTCTTTTTCCCAGGGTGATCGTATCGACCCAGTGGTCCTAGAATATCGTGAGAGGGTTCATTGGAACGGAAATTAAAAGTTCTAGTGCCCTTTTTAAGTGACAAAAAAATGGAGGGCAACTAGGCCCCCTCCCACGCTCATTTTTTGTTCAGCATGGTCGAAAATATTATAACTATGTCTTTTAGGATGACTTAATCCCTCGAAGCCCCCAGGGGGAGGGCTGAAAGTTATGAACTTTACCAAATGTTAACAAATAGTATTGGTTATTGGGAAGTATACAGACGTTTTCAGGGGTATTTTTTCTGGTAGGGGGGGGGGGGGTGGGGGGTGGGTCGGGGGTTATATGGAGGATCTTTTCATGAAGGAAGTTTTCATGGGGAAGGGACATTGCTATGAAGGGGGCGCTGGATTTCCCATCATTATTTAAAAAAAATCAGAAATTAGATATAAAAAAACAAGTTTTTCAACTGAAAGTAAGGAGCAACATCAAAACTTAAAACGAACAAAAAAATATTAGCTATATGATTGGGTTCACCTTCTAGTCAATGCCTCACTCTTTAAGCCAAAGATTTTTTAGTACTTTCATAAGAGCTATTTATTCTAATTAACGGCCTTTGTGATTAAGGGGTCATTTTTAAAGAATTGGAACAAAATTCGAACTTTAGATTAAAGAGCAAGGTATTGACTAGGGGGCAAACCCCCTAATATACGTATTAAAAATATATGAATATAGAAGTTCGTTACGTAAGTTAATTCGTAAGCCATTTAACCAAATAAAAGTAAAATTAATATGCAATTTTCGTTTTAATTATTCATGCACGGTAAGCCAAAATCAAAACCTGCATTAATTAAAAAACGTTCACAAATGAAATAAAAAAAAAAAGTTTTTTTTAACTGAAAGTAAGGAACGACATTAAAACTTAAAACGAACAGAAATTATTCCGTATATGAAAGGGGCTGTCCCCTCCTTAACGCCTCGCTCTTTATGCTAAAGTTTGACTTTCTCACAACTCAATTTTTTTTAAACAATAAAATTTTGTTTTAATTGCAAATTTTTTTAATTAACTTTAACGAAATTCACACCATCAGATTCAGCTTATCAACGAACATTATTAAAGAAGCTTCAAACTCCTATCTCCAAAAATGTGGAATTTTGCATTTTTAATCAACTTTAACGAAAATTACACCATCACATTCAGCTTATCAGAGAACCCTATTAAAGAAGTTTCACGTTCCTTCTCAGCCAATCAGCGAGTCGGATACATCTCCTTTCTCAGCCAATCAGAGGCTTGCTTACATATGGTTTTCCCCGTTACATAACAATTCACCCTTGAGATTTCGTATATAACGGACATGCATTGTGATTAAATTATCAGAAAGTAAAGTAACCTGACAATGGATAGAACACTTGAAATTATTGATGAGGTTGAAGCCTTGACAGCCACAATTAGCAATGTGAGTACATTTTTAATTTTTATTTTCAATATAAAATTATTTTCCTTGGTCACCCTCCAGTATATCTAAGTCCCCCCTCTCCCACAATACAAAACACCACCATGCTATCTTTATACTCGATAGAAAACGTAAAATATGTTCTTTTTACCACATAAACCTAACCCCTCCCCCCCCTGTTTTTACAACGATAATTCTCGCAATAGAAATAATTCTCTTTTTCGATAATTTTGGCTTTTCTGTATTGTAATCTTTTCTCTAACTGACATTCGTCACTCTGTTGTTATTAAGCCGCTCTGGTTTTGAAATAAGGCTCTCTAGCGCGAGATTAAAATTAGCTGTCACCCTTTTTAAAGCACTTCCTGTAAAAGGTTTCTCAGATCAAAATGGTTTGTTTTTCCTGTCAAATTAAAACGGTTTCATGCAGACAATTGCAATTTATAAAGCGCAGGCCTATGCAATCTCTATTTGAAGAAGTGAAACGAGTTATTTTCAAATTAAGGTCTAACAGTATATTTAGGACATTGGCGAAAGGGGGGAGGGGAGCCATACCTCAATTCTATCGCCATCATTTTAAAATGAAAAACAAAACTTTTGCTTCGCGTTAGGGCAGTAAGAGGACCGAGGGTTTCTAAGAAAAAAAAGATAGCTTTATTATGTGTACATTTACATCCAAGATTGTAATTTAGGCCTATAAGCTGCTAGGCTAACAATCTTTTTTCTATATTAAAGACCTATAGACGGGAAACATTTAAAAAATTTCTCAGCAAGGTAAAAATAGGGGCATTTCTTGCAAATTTTACCTTTTGCTTTGCTTTTGGCATAGGGGGGCTTTCTTAGTGATATATGCATTTTAGACAAAATTCTGGTTAGGAGCGGGGGTACTAATTTTCCTTCTTTAAAAAAGGGGGAAATTATTTTCCATACTAAATTTTTTCTCTTCTTCTTTAAGGCAAATTGTGAAGAATGTGTGCCTCCTCCATCTAAGAAAGCGAGAGAGGACGAGGCAGCCCCCGTGAGACCATCCATTATTAAATACGCTGGCCCTTACACGACCCCAAAACATGCGTTGACTGTCAAAGTCCCATCCATGCAGGCTGCAATGCAGCCAGGGCGAAAATTAAAGAGCGAGTGGATGGCTGCTTTCCAAGGACCTTTAATACCTGCCCCATCTACACAAGAGCGTGATTTTACAGCACCGTCCAACCTCCAACACGCACTACCCGGACCATCTGGCACCCAAGTGCAGCCAGGATTTGCAAATGTGAGCATTTTTACCTCTAGTTATAGAAATATATATATCTATTTCTTCCAATGTTTTTTTAGTCTTTTCTTTTCACTATTTTTCAACACTGTAAAAGTGTATCTCAGAGATATTAAAATATTAACCCCTCGCCCCCAACCATTGTTTTAAATTTCTCTGCTCCCCCCTCCCTGAGAGATATCTAAATATAATGTGTTTTTTTTGCAAAGAAACCGCTCTTTTTCTAATCTTTGCTATTTTCTCTGTCCCCCCCCACTGTTGCTATCTCTTCGATATCTCATAATAATATTTTTAGGTAATTTCTAGTTTATTGCTATCTCTTCCACTATGAAACTCAAAATGCTATTTTTCACAATTGAATATTATAGTTTTAGGGGAAGGACAGAGATTATCCCATTATCTATTCCACATATGGATTCTAATTTGCGTAATATTTTTGGCATAAAGCTCCACACAAGCATATAAATAGATCTGTTTCACCCCTTTCCTGTTTTGTTCTATCATTAGCGGTTAGTGGTTAGGCCAAGTCTAGGATTTCAATGCTTTTTACGTAATTCTGTGTTTATTTCTGAAAATAGCGGAATTGTCTGCAAAATTAGCGATAGATATCTAGGACATTGGAATTCTATGTAAGAGCGAAACAAGTTATACCCCCAAAATAATAATTGCTATTTATGACATTGCTGAAAGGGGGGGGGAGGGGGGTTGTTTTTCTCCCGTCAAATTAAAACGGTTTCATGCAGACAATTGCAATAATTAAGCACATGCCTATGCAATCTCTATTTGCTGGAGAACCGGTGAAATCTCGTTATTTTCAAATTAAGGTCTAACAATATATTTAGGACATGGTGGAGGTGGGAGGGGGGGGCATGCCACAATTCTATCACCGCCTCATTGTAAAGTGAAAAAAAAACTGTTTCTGCACGCGTTGGTGAACGGGTATGGGGCCGGAAATTCGCTAAGAAAAAGATAACTTTTTTGCACCGTGGTGGTCGGGAAGCGCCGTGGGCCCGAGAAGCGCTGTGGGAAGCGTTATGAGGAAGCGTCGCGGGCCGGGAAGCCCCGCGGGAAGCGCTGCGATGACCGGCTCGGAGGGGGGGGCATTAAATACTGGAAATTGGGAAAGGGGAGTTGTTTGAACAAAATCAAATAGTCAATTCTATGTAATGTGTTTTAGATTGTGAATATCTATATTAAGTTGCAGCATTCAGAATATCATAGTTGTGGGGGGACAGTGAATTAACCAAATGCTACTATGTGCGTACTGCTACTACTACTAAGCGCGTTTTAAATAATACGTAAATAATAAACCAAATTTTAAAAACAGTAGGGGTGATTTGAACACTTTGAAAATAAGCTATTTTTCATTTATAGGTTGGATCATTGGTCCCATACTCGCTCATCATCATCATCATCATCATCATCCTCATCAGTTGGAGAAGGAGAGGAGACCATTCAGGACATTGAAATACCGGCTATCAACGAATGGCTTGGTATTATTAATTCTATTGAAATACCTGATAATATTGATGAGTTTTTGACTGATTTTTTAAATGTAGATTGTAGCGCAGTTGTTGCAGGGGGACTTGAGTCCTAACACACTACAGCTTTTGGAGGATTTTACAAATGAATTAACTGGGAACCCTCCCCCCAATGATTACATTTCCCACTTCAAACAACTGAAGTGGAGCATTCGCATACCCCAAATATTGTTGAACAATGTGGTGGGAGTGTTGATAATATACAAGAGGGGGAGGGGGTTAATGTCCAATTTACAACTTTTCCAGACTTTCAGCTGTCCAACACAATTTTAAATGCAATAGTTGTTTACACTGCGACTTTTGGGGATCCATTTAATTCACTTATGGGGGGAAAATTTGTGTTTGATCCCGTAGAAATTGTGCATGACTATGTAGATAAAATTCGTGCACTGCTGGAGAACCAAATTCAGTTGTGGGGAGGTAGGGATTCAATTAAGGTTTCTATTGTTTTAAAGGTGTTTTATTTAAATGAGGGGAAAAGCGAAGTTTACCACCACTATATACATTCCGAGATGCGCGTGATTTATCCAAATTTAGAAAATTTTGAGGGTGTTTTTTGCAAGTGGGTAGGTCAAATTATTGCGCATCTCGAGAACTTTAACGAAAATGGAAGCGGCTCTGTAGTTTTATTGATTGAAAGTTGAAGCGTTAATATCTGTAAATTTAAGAAGGATTTTATTTTAAGAGGGGGGGCTGGGGAGGAAGGGCAATTGAATTAAAATATAATCCAGATCTAGTAGGTTGTCGTGGTGTCCAGAAGATCTGTTTTGAAACAGGTCAAAAATGTTTCATGTATGCTTTCCTCATATCAGCATTCGAGCCTCTAGCACGTGACGCTACCAAGACGAATTTAGACGATTGGGCTATACATGGGAAGGACGGGTCCAATTTCCCCATTGTAGATTTCTCTTGTTTAGAAGGAAAATACCCAGTAACGCTAAGATTCATTGATATTTTTGAAAGGGCTAAGGGCCATTTAAATATCGGCGTTACTGTGGTTCAGTATGAAACTGAATTTGAAGATGGGGTTCGTTTAAAAAAGAAGGGGGTGGTTTTCCCTGTAAGGGGCCCGTCAATTGAATTAGTCAGACACTGGGTTTGGTTGTTGTATACACCACCATCTAGTGACTTTGCCAATTCAATTGGCCATTTTAACCCGATCACAGATATCAGTAGAGTTCTGGGGGAGGGTAAGAAAAGGGGGGAACGTTTCTACTGTCCGACATGTCTGTCACATTTCCGTAGTGATATAAAACTACGGGATCATATGAAGCACTGTAGACGGCATGGCTACCAAACAGTGGAAACGGTTTCTGGGGATAGTTCCATTTTACGCTTCAAAAATTTCCAAAACACCCTCCTCCAGTGCAACAAAATATCTTTAGACTGTGAAGCTAAGCTGGTGGAGGTGAACGATCCTCGATTTCCAAACCGAATCAAAGAACATCAAGCTGTTGCAGTGTCCTATGCTCATGCGCAAAGACACAGCTCTAACACCATGCAGTTGTTAGAAATAGTAGAAACATTGGATGAGGAGGACGAGTGCATGGTCAAGGCACTGACTAAACTAATTGGCACAGCTAATGGTGCTATTTCTCGTTTGAGAAATAACCATTACCCAATGGTGTTGTCTGCAGAGGATCGTCTCGCGATTAAAAATCAAAAAATATGTTGGGTTTGTAAGGGGGAGTTTGTAGAGGGGGATAAGGGGACTAAAGGGAAAAGAGGGGGGAGGGGGAAAGTCAGAGACCATAATCACTTGTGGCAGGAAATATCCTCTGGGGGTGGTAATTTTAGAGGGGTAGCGCATCAATCGTGTAACTTAAATGTTAGTCAGCAGTTTTTTATCCCTGTTTTTATCCACAACTCAAATTACGATTTAAAATTTATTTTACCGGCACTGGCACGTATGCACAGTGAGGGAGGGGGAGTAGATAGTCCATGGGTAAATAATTCATTTACCTATAACATTATTCCCAAATCGGCCGAGAAGTTGTTGCTTCTCGAGCTGAAATGGCAGGCAGTGGATAATGGGCATACGTGTTGGAATAAAATCAGGTTTTTAGATTCCTTTAGTTTTTTCCCAAGGCATTGAGTCAATTGATTCAAGTGCAGAAAAGCGACAATTTTGATAGCTTTCCCTTGCTTAAACAGCACTTTCCAGACAGTGAAATGTATGACCTATTGACCTGCAAAGGTGTATACGCATACGACTATTAATGTTCTGGCGCTCGCTTAAGCGAGGTGAAACTACCTCCAATTGAAGCTTTTTACAATTCACTGACCAGCAGTGAATGAAGAGCGGAGGAATATGAGTTTGCCAAGAAGGTATGGTCTAAGGGGGATTGTAAAAATGGGTGGGATTATTGTAGACTGTACTTGGCCAGTGACGTTTTAACTCTGTTGGATATAGTCTGTAAGAACACAGACCAAATCTATTCAGAGTTGGGTTAGATATAGGCTATTATTTTCCACACCCCATTTGGTGATGGATTTGATTTTAAAAATTAGTAGGGAGGAAATAAGCCTAATCACCGATGTAGATCAGCACCTTTTTGTAGAGCGTTCAATGAGGGGAGGGTATGTTTTTCATGGGGACCGCGTCTTGTCAACCGATCCGAGTGGACAAAGCACCGGTGCAAAGTCAAATGCAGTGTTCTTGGACATGAACTCATTGTACCCCTCGGCAATGTCTCACTACTCTTTGCCGTGTGGGAACTATCAATGGCTTAAGAATCCTTGTGAGTTCCCCGACATTACCACCGTCGAGGACAATGGGCCGCAAGCATGGTTCTTTGAAATTGACGGGCATATTCCTCTAGCGCTTCACGACTCCGTCAAAGATTTTGTTTTTCCCTGTATCAATCAACCCGTGAGCAGGGACTCACTGAGCCTCTACAATCGATCATTGGTTGAGGATATGGGGATGCACTGGACTCCCTCTAAGCAAAAACTGATTGCTGATTTGGACCCTAAGGAGAATATCGTTGTTCACCATGTGCTTTTGCACTGAATGGTGAACAATGGTTTCAAGATCACCAAAATACATAGGGTCCTGCAGTTCAATCAGCGACCATATTTAAAGACGTTTATCGACACTTTTGTCGATAAACGCTCTAGGGCAAACTCAAAGGCGGAGAAGGAAATGTACAAACTCATTCTAAATTCAGCGTTAGGCAAAATGTGTGAAAGCGTACGTAACAGATCTCGCTTTGACGTTGTGACTGGCCCTCTAGAGTGTGCACGAATTATTGTCGATCCTAATTTTACATCGTTCACGAGCATAGAGGCTGGCATGGTTCTTCTAGACAGGCGAAAGCGAAATGTGGTACTGAACAAGAATATAGCAGGAGGTAGTTCAGTACTAGAAATTTCCAAAAAGCTCATGTTGTCGTTTTTTTACAATGTGTGCAAGGTGCAATGGCCACGGGAGGGGGAGGTTCAAGTTTACTATGGGGATACAGAATCTCTGCTGTTAAAGGTAAATGGGACCGAAGATTTATTGGGTGATTTAGAAAAGGGGGAACACATCTGCTCGCGGATGGATTTCACCAACTGGAATCCATCACTCTACCCCGAGTTTGTGAAACGTCAAGCCCCCAACCAACTATTAATGTTAAAATCAGAGACGGGAGTGATTTGATATCCAGGGGGGTGTTCCCGGGTCCTAAAGTTTATTGCGTTAAAACTCATAGTGGGGATGAAAAGAAGGCGTGTAAAGGGGTGCCTACACATTTTGTAAAGAGCAATTTCAACATGAGCGTGTACAGAGACTGTGTAGAAAGTAGCCTAGTGCCGAGAGCACAATTGCTTGCAATTCGCTCTCTACAGTATAGAAATTATGCTGTGAGAGTGGAAAAAAATGCAATGTCATGTATATCTGACAAAGTCTATGTGCTCGAGAATGGTGTGAGTGTCCTGCCTCATGGCCACTACCGTATTTCAGACCGAGTTGAATGCATAGACCATCGCAATCAACTTGGTCTGGATAAATTAACCTAACCTGACTAACCCAACCAACCCAACAAACTAACTACCAACCCATTCATCAATTAAATGCTCCAACCCTTTCATAAATTAACTAACCACCTTAACCACCACTGACCCAACCTAACCTGTAGCAGCAGTGACGACAACTATTGTGTACAATCCATTTTCCACCGCGGCTCCCGGGGGTGGGGGGCCCTTTCCGCCCGCAACTCCCCGGGGGTGGGGGTCCCGCCCGCGGCCGGCCTTCAGCCCCGCGATCCTGGGGGGGGGGGGTCTCCCCATTTAAATTCATAATGTTCAACTGTGCTAGTTTTCCAAGTGTTTTTTTTTCAAATGTTGTTGTTGTATAGAAAAGTGTTGTTGTTGTACAGAAAAGTGCTTAAAGACAATAAGTGTTGTACAGATAGTGTTCATGTTGATGGACAAAAAGTGTTTTAAGACAATAAGTGTTGCTCTTCATGGACAAAAAGTGTTTATTATTATGTTGTACATAAAGTGTCATTTTTATCATTGTTCATGTTGAACAAATAGAGTTTTCATGTTGTCGAAATAAATGACCATGAAATATTGTCAGGTTCTTGTTGTTGTTGTTGTTCATGTTGAACAAATAGAGTTTTCATGTTGCCGAAATAAATGACCATGAAATATTGTTTTTTTTGTTGTTCTTGTTAACGTAGATAGATCTATGGGAAAATTATTGCTACTACTACTTATTCATTGGACACGTATGATTTACAGTTAGTTGTAGTCCAACTGTTGTCAACAGCAGCAGCAGCATGTATCAATTTAAAACACCCTTCAGATCGTTTCTGTGTGGTCCCTCAATGTCGGGGAAAACAACACTTTTAGCTAAAATAATTAAAAATTGCGATAAAATGTTTTTGGAAAAACCGAAAAAAATCTACTATTGCTATAGTATTTGGCAGGAGTCCTATGATCAAATAAAAGCAGTTGCCACAACCATACCAATACAATTCATACGGGGACTTGATGTTTTCAATAGTATTGAATCGAACTCTTGGTTGATTATTGATGATTTGGCTGAATCCATTGAACAGTTCTCACAGGAAATGCTACAACTGTTCACTGTTCGCTCCCATCATGAACACATTTCCATAACCCTAGTTCTACACAATCTGTTTCATCAGAGCAAATGTATGCGAACCCTTGCTTTGAATTGCACCATCTATATTATCTATCGAGTTGTTCGTGATTCTAGCTCGCTCATAACTCTCAATAAACAGATATACCCCGGCGCCCCTAAATTTCTGTTGTCAGCATACACTCAGGCGACTAATAAACCCTACGGTTACATTTTGCTGGATCTTAATCAGAGCACACCCGAGGATCTACGTGTAGTCACCGACATTTTCAACAATGAAATTACAGTATATCTTCCGGTGAACAGTAGACAAGGCTATTAGTTGCCATTATGACACTGAAGAAACTACACGAACAAAGGCATTTATTTTCCGTTTTAAGCACTTCAAAACCCTTGCTTAGGAAGGCCATACTCAAACATGGTGTTGACAATGATTTCATTAATCTAATATCTGAACTTTGTTTAAATTTAACTGAGGGCAATGTTCAACAGCCAGAAGGTGTTAGACAACAGACAAAGCAACATCGTTCCACTGTACGCGCCTTGGCTTGTAAAAACAAGAGAAAAATTTTAAAACAAAACGTCTCCTTCAAGCGGGCGGTAGCTTTTTCACACTTTTACTGCCAATAATTGCAGGACTTGTAAACAGTTTTCTCTACAGAGAGAGAATGGCAAAACCCTATAAATTGACACCATTTGAACTTGTCCTCTCGCCCGTCGAACATTTTGAAGACAATCTAAGCAAATTCATTAATGATGAGAATATTGCCGATGACAAAAACTGCTTTTACTTCAAGATGCATTGCGACGTGTGAACAAACATAAACCTTATCGTGAGAGACCCACCGCCTCCACTGATCCCTCTAAAAGGAATCATCTCCTCAAGATTCTGCACAATCAAAGGAGAAGGAATTGAATTCGATTGTGTTGAAAATTGGAAACCTATTGCCACTGACCTATCGAGAACAGAGTAAAAGAGTATTATCTTATCTCATGTTGGAAACTGGTGATGAACATCAAGTTCAAGTCGACAGCACAGGGAAACGAATTATAATTCAGGGAAAAAGTTATAATCTAGTTGATTTAATTTGTGATATGGTAACGAATCGTAAAGGACTGTTATCATTTGACAATAATCTATACACCTTTCTAAATGTATCAAACTTTCATAGAAGTCTTATTGGCAATAAGCAAATTCTAAAGAAACTAAGAGAATATAGTCCTCCACCAACACCAACACCATTTAAAAAAGAAGAAGATTCAATATTTGAAAATGCTAGCAGCAGCAGCAATGATTTTACAACACCTGTGGCTGCTATTCAAAAGCGAAGACGAATTGATTCACCCTCCAGTGTGCAAAAGGGGACTGGACATTACACTACGTGTTTACGTTCAAAATGGATGAAGTTCTGAAAGGTGTCTATGAAAATATTGGCGAAGCGGGGAGTTTAAGTTCTCCCAAAACGCTTTCTAAAGCTGTCTCCAGCAGCACATTGAAAAAAGCAAAAGAGTATCTAGAGAATGAACCGAGTTACACACTGCACCGGAATCACAGGCTTCGCGACAAACAATATCGACAAACTAAAGCCTTTTTCCCTCTGCATATAATGCAAACGGATCTTTTAACTTTAGACGCAGTTCAACGGCGTCACAATGCACCCTACAAATATATTATAGTGGCAATCAGTGTCTTTAGTCGCTATGCCTATGCCATTCCATTACGGTCAAAGAGAGGTGTTGAAGTTGCTCAGGCCATTGAAAGTATTCTTGAACAGGATTCGTATAGAAAAATTCAATCGGATCTTGGCAGTGAATTTGTTAATCCCCATGTGCAAAAGGTTCTATTGAAATATAATACAACACTTTATCATAGTCACAGCCCGATAAAGGCTGCATTGGCTGAATGATTAATAAGAACGATTCGTCTATTAATTTAAAGATATTGTACACTGAAAAATACACCGGCTTTTATTCATGATTTAGATAAAATCATACGGATATACAATCATCGACCTCATCGATCTCTGTCCAACTCAAGCCCTCGGGAAGTTCATTACAGTGAAAATACATTTGATGCTTTTCTAAAGCAATTTTCCAATGGTGAAAAAGAAAAAAAAAATGTCAAGAAGAAATTCAATGTTGGTGATACTGTTCGAATTAATAGAACCACCAATATTTTTGAAAAGGGGAATTATACACAGACACACAGACACACACACACACAGACACACACAGACACACACAGACACACACAGACACACACACACACACACACACACACACACACACACTTATTATGCACTCGTTTTTAAAATAGTGCTATAAGCAATATGTGCGTGTGTGTGTGCTATTAACAAAATTCGTAATTTATTATGCACATGTTTTATAAATAATGCTATAAGCAAAATTTTTAATTTATTATGCATTTGTTTGATAAATAATAATACGAATACAAATCCAATTAAGAAAAAAAACATTTGTTTGATAAATAATATGAATACAAATCCAACTAAGAAAAAAATAAATAGTTTGTTATAATTGTGATAAAACTTTCCTCAAAGAAAGAAAAAACTCAATCCATTCATTTTAGTTAATAATCATTTAGGAAAAATCAGATGATGTAAGTGAAGGTATGTCATTTAGTATCCCCCCGGATTTCCAGTTGACAACGGAAGAAATGAATAGTCTTATGGAAATTGTTGGATCTGATGTTTCCGGGGACATTTTTTACGATGACTTTATTATTAGTGAATTAGGTCCTGTGCAAATAGTTGCAGGACATGAAAATAGTGTCGCGTCCCCGGAACTACGTGAATTTTATTTGTTAGAATCTGCTCTAGGTCACTTACAAACACATAGGGTAGATTTTAATCCTCCTGAGGAAAACCTGGTTGACGGGAGTGTCATTTTAACAGACCCTGTAAATGTTCTTCATACATACACCGACCGAATTCGAGCACTTACTGAGATTCAGATTCAGAATTGGGGGGGGGGGAGGTGTCAGGGGGGATTAAGGCATCAGTCAATCAAAAATTTTATTTACAAACGGGGACATCAGGGGACATTTTTTATTTTCATTTTTCAACTGGAAACCAAACTTTTTACCCTGGTCTAAATGGATTTGAGGGTAACTTTTTCAATTGGGTCAATAAATTAATATCAACTTTGGACACATTCAACGAGAAAGGAAGCTGGTCCACAGTTTTATACATTGAATATATGGATCTGAATCTCAATAGATTAAAAAAAAACTTTATTTTAAGGGGGCGGGGGAGGTAGTCGACGAATAAAATGCCACCCAGATTTGTCGGCTACAAAAGGGGTTCAGAGGTTTCGGTTTTGACACGGGCTGCAATGCTTTAAATATGCATTTTTAGCAGCAGCTCATAAAATATTGAGATAATTCAACAATGAAAAATCTCGACAGACTTGCAGGTAATGGTGGAGACGATTTCCCTAAAGTAAATTTTGATTGTTTAGAGGGAAAGTATCAGGTGTCCTTAAAAGAAATAACCATATTTGAAAAAGCAAATGAAAATCTTGGGTTGGGGGTGGTTGTTCTTAAGTATGACACAGAATTTGTAAATGGGGGAAAGAAACCAAATAAAAAAGGGGTTTCATATTCAGTTAGGACAACGTTGGTAAATAATGTTATAAATTGGGTTTGGATTGTCTATGAGTCCCCCAAAGATGTAAACTCCTACAGTCATTTTTTCCCCGTTACGTCAATAAGTCGACTCATGTCTCAAGGCGTGAAGAAAGGGGAACGTCAATATTGTCCCATGTGTCTTTCCCCGTTTAGAACTGAGCGAACATTCACGGATCACATGGGATATTGCAAACTTCATGGCAATCAAAGGATAGAAATGCCGGCAGGAGACAAAGCTACTTTACAATTTAAAAACTTCCAAAATTCCCTGTTACAGATTGATAAAGTATCTTTGGATTGTGAATGAAGACTGTTGGAGGTATCGGACCCATCAAGGCCACAATAGTCAAGGAACACAAACTCGTAGCGTGTTCCTATGCGCATGCCCGACACGATTCCAACAATAAAATGCAATTGGAAGAGTTTTTTGCGACTATGGATGAGGAGGGTATCATGGAGAAATTATTGGTGTGTTTAATTAAAACAGCAAATAAATCTATTTCACGATTGCGTCACACCAACTACCCAATGTCATTATCAGATAAGGAGCAACGGGCACTAGAAAAGGGGACAGTTTGTTGGGTTTGTAGGAGTGCTTTTGCCGCAAAAGATGCTGTTCAGGATCACAATCACCTTATTGACCCAATTCAACGGGGAAAAGTAACTTTCGGGGGTGGGCTCACAATTCATGTAATTTAAAAATTAAACAGCTGCTCTTTCTTCCGGTTTTTATACATAATTCCAACTACGATCTGAAGTATGTGCTACCAGCAATGGCACATCTTCAAAGAAATGGAGTTGTGGATGATGCATGGGTGATAGACAGCTTTTCCTACAAAATCATTCCTAAATCAGCGGAAAAGTTGCTTGTTTTGGAATTTATGTGGAGATATGTTGAAGACGACGTTGAGTACACGAATAAAATTCACTTTTTAGATTCCTTCAGTTTTTCCCAAATGTTTGAGCGAATTAATTCAAGTGCAGAAAAACCATGACGGCTGCAACGCTTTCCCCCTTCTCAAGCAACAATTTCCAAATGATTTATATGATTTGTTGACGGTCAAGGGCATATATCCTTATGGTTATTACAGCTCCATGTCGAGATTCGCCGAGGAAACTATTCCCTCGACCGAATCGTTTTACGACAGTCTACACGATCGTAGGTGTACTCCTGATGAATACAGTTTTGCCAAAAAAAAGTGTGGGCAGAGGGAGGGTGTGAAAATGGGTTTGACTACTGCAAGCTGTATTTGTCGAGTGATGTGCTAACTTTGTTGGACATTATCTGTAAAAATACGGACAAAATATATGAGGAATTTAATCTTGATATAGGATATTATTTTTCATCTCCTCATCTGGTAATGGACCTCATCCTAAAAATTAGCGTGGAAAAATAAGGCTGATCACTGACATCGATCAGCACCTGTTCATCGAGCGGTCAATGAGGGGTGGATATGTTTTCCATGGGGATCGTATCTTGGAAACTGATCCAACTGGAGAGAAGACGGGAACAAAATCGTATGCAGTGTTCCTTGATATGAATTCCCTCTATCCCTCTGCCATGTCTCATTATGCGCTACCCTGCGATGACTATAAATGGTTCAATGACCCTCAAGCCTCCAATTTCCCCAACATTGACAGCGTTGAGGAGAATGGGCCGGTTGGATGGTTTTTTGAAATTGATGGGGGGATACCAGTTGAGCTTCACGATTCGGTAAAGGATTTTGTTTTTCCATGCATCAATAGACCTGTGTCTAGGGACTCTTTGAGTCCCCGAAACAGACGTTTGGTCGAGGTGGAGGGATTGCATTGGTCACCTTCAAAACAAAAACTTATTGCCGACCTACTGCCGAAGAAAAATATTGTTGTACATCATTTGGCTTTAAAATGGATGTGCAATAACGTTTTTAATGTAACAAAGATTCATAGAGCCAGTTTAAAAGGTTCATAGTCCAGTTTAGTCAAAAACCTATCTGAAAACGTTTGTTGACACTTTTGTCTAGAAACGATCTGAAGCGAAGACAAAAGTCGAAAAAGAAATCTATTAGCTCATTTTAAATTTTGCTTTTGGTAAAATATGCGAAAGTGTTCGCAATAGGAATCGTTGTGACGTTGTGACCGATCCCGAACAATGTGCTCGAATTATTGCCGATCCAAATTACACTTCCTTTACAATCATTGGCCCGGGCATGGTACTATTCAATAGAAAAAAAGAAGCATTGTCCTGAATAAAAATATTGCTGTAGGCAGGGCGATCTTGGATATCTCTAAAAAGCTCATGTTGGCATTCTACTACAATGTGGCAAGGGTACAGTGGCTGGGGAAGGGACAAGTAGAGGTTTGCTATGGGGACACAGATTCTCTACTGTTAAAAGTAAAAAATCAAAACCTACTTGAGGATTTGGCGTACGGTGAAATCATCAGCTCGCGGATGGACTACGCCAACTGCAGTGGGGAGGTCTACCCAGAGCTAGTGAAACATCGGGCGCCAAATCAACTTTTATTTTTAAATCAGAAACGGGAAGTGACATGATTTCCCGTGGTATGTTTTTAAGTCCGTAGGTGTACTTTATACTGACACACGACGAGAAAATCAATAAACGTTGCAAAGGAGTACCTACGCGCTATGTGGATAAGAATTTTGACATGGAAGTTTATAGGAATTATATTGTTGAAAATACAATTCCACGAGCGAAATTGTTGGCAATTCGTTCGTTAAACTACAGGAACTTCACTGTAAATATTGAAAAGATCGCCATGAGTATCATTTCCGACAAGGTCTATGTTTGTCAAGACGGTGTGAATACCCTCCCCCTTGGGCACTATTTAACTTCCGACCGAGCCGAATGTGTTAGCCATAGGGAAAGTCTCGGTTTGAGTAAAGTCCAATAAAACAAATTTCCCAGAACCTTGGGGGGCCGCGCGGTCCGGAGGGGGGCCTTTGGCTGCCCGGCCGGCCTTCAGCGGGGGGGGGCCGCCACCAGCGGTATCTTTTTTTACTTAGAGCAGATTTTTTTTGTTGTAAATATACATGTTTTTGTTGTGTTCAAATTAAAAATGGTGTAAAAAAAGTGATATTATTTTAAGTGTATTTTTTATAAATAACGTATATTTATTACAATGCTTATTTCTAGTGCATTTTTAAAATAAATGTTTATGTTTTTTCCTATAAATAAATTAAAAAAAATCTTAAAAGTATTTTTCTTGTTTAATGTGTTTTTTTCTGTAATGTATTATTTGTAAAGTGCTGTTTTTTATGTTAATAATACAAGAAATATGACTCTTTATTGATTTAGTTCTTCTTATTATTCTTGAACGGAGTAGTATTACTACTAGGGAAATTATTTAGTCATTAGACAACTATAGTCTACAGTTAGTTGTAGGTGAACTGTTGAAGGGAACATGTATCAATTTAAAACACAATTCAGATCGTTTCTGTGCGGTCCATCAATGTCAGGCAAAACAACACTCTTAACTGAAATAGTTAAAAATTCCGATAAAATGTTTGTGGAAAAGCCAAAAAAATCTACTACTCTTACAGTATTTTGCAGGGGTCATACGATAAAATAAAAGCAATTGCCATACCGGGGTTGGTGCAGATACAGTTCATACAGGGACTTGATGTTTTCAACATTATTGAAGCAAACTCTTGGCTGATTATTGACGATTTAGCTGAATCTATTGAACAATGGTCCCAGGAAATGCTACAATTGTTCACTGTTCGCTCTCATCATGAACAAGTTCAAGTTCAAGTTCTTTATTAATCATTAAAATTTTTTTGACAAAACTATCAAATTAATGACCCACAGTGAGAATAAGTCGTGTGTGGGTTTAAATACACTCAACAATAAATAAATAATACTATCTCCAGATACTGGAATAAAAAGATTGCTCTTCAACTCTCCGTACGGTAACAACAAACAAAATCCGAATAAAATCAAAATAACCAAATAAATAAAGTGAAATAAGGAGCATCCGATCCAGAAAATAAATAAAATTAATAATTACTGATTAGGTGATTCTTTAATCTAATTTTATTATTAACCAACGAATTATTCAAATCTATAAAACTATGTAATTTATTCCAATTATATATAATGCTATGCCTTGGTGAAAAACGGGACCTTTCAGATTTTATTAAAGCCTGACGGACAACAGAACTGCCACGGGACCAATATGCATGCAAAACCTGATTATCATCCTGAAAAAAATATTATGCAAATAAAAATACTTAGACAAAAGACCTTGAACGTGTTTAATCATATAAAGAACAGAATGGAAAGAAGAGAAAAGATACAGTAGAAGGATATTTAAAATTTGATATATACTTTTTGTTGACGATTTACCAGGGTAAGAAAACGGGCTAGGCAGGCAATTTTTCAATAGACGCAGAGCTTTATTTTGTTGCCTCTGAAGAGGAAGAATATGAGTTTTAAAAGTAGTCAGAAAAATAACGGGACAGTAATTTATATATGAATGCCAACTAATAAACCCTACGGCTACATCCTATTGGATCTTAATCAAAATACACCCGAGGATATGCGTGTAGTCACAGTATTTTTGACAATGAAATTAAAGTATATCTCCCCGTGAACAGTAAAAAGGCCTATTATTTGCCATCATGACACTGAAGAAATTACATGAAAATAGACATTTATTTTCCGTTCTAAAAACCCCCACTTAGGAAAGCCATTCTTCAAAACCTCCACTTAGGAAAGCATTACTCAAACATGGTATTGAAAATGATTTCATTAATCTAATACCCGAACTTTGTTTAAATATAACCGAGGGCAATGTTCAACTGCCAGAGGTAGTTAAGCATCAGGCAAAGCAACATCGTTCTATTGTACGTACCTTGGCCTCTAAAAAGAAAGGAAAGAATTTTGAAAGGAAACGTCTTCTTCAGGCGGGCGGTAGCTTATCACACTTTTACTGCCAATAATTGCAGGACTTGTAAACAGTTTTCTCTAGATGGCTAAACCCTATAAATTGACTGCAATAGAACTCGCTCTCTCACCCGTGGAACACTTTGAGGACAATCTGAGTAAATTCATTGACAACGAGAATATTGAGGATGATTAAAAACTGCTTTTACTTCAAGATGCACTTCGCCGAGTGGACAAACATAAGCCCTATCGTGCAAAGGCCAGTGGTATTGATCACAAAAAGGAACCATCTCCTTAGGATTCTTCTTCTGCTATCGCTGCTGCTGCTGGAACAAATTTAAAGGAGGAATTGGATTCAATAGTGTCGAGCATTGGAAATCTAATGCCACAATCATATCGCGAACAAAGTAAACGACTCATAACATATCTCATGGAAAGTGGTCAAGATCATATTCAAGTTGACAGCAATGGGAAAGGGATTATAATTCAGGGCAAGAGCTATAATCTACTTGATTTAATCTATGATATGGTTAAAAATCGTAAAGGACTATTATCATTCGACACTCATCTATACAACTTTCTAAGTACATTAAACTTCCCCAAAAGCCTTATTAGCAATAGGCAAATTCTAAAAAAATGAAATGAACATGCACCCTCAACACCATTAAAATATGAACATGAAGAAGAAGAAGATTGTAAATAAATGTTGGAAAATACTAGCGCACCTAGTGGAAACATTGATTTGACAATGAGGAGGAGGAACACACCACTGATAGCTAGAAAAAAGCGAAGACGTATCATGTCAACGTCACCACCACCATCATCAACCACTAGTATACAAAAGGGTAGCGGAGGTGTTCTACGTGTTCATGTTCAAATGGTTGAAGTTCTGAAACGTGTTTATGAAAATATTGATGAAGGGGGAAGTTTAAGTTCCCCCACCACTCTTTCTAAAGTCACTGGTGTTCACACTAAAAGTGTACAAGACTATCTACAAAATGAATCAAGTTACACTCTGCATAGAAATCATAAGCTTCGTGCTAATCATTATCGAAAAACTAAAGCCCTTTTCCCATTGCACATAATGCAAGCAGATCTCTTAACTCTAGATGAGATTCAAAGACGTCACAATACACCATACAAGTACATTCTACTTGCAATCAGTGTTTTTAGTCGCTATGCATATGCCATTCCATTGCGGTCAAAGAGAGGTGTCGAAGTTGCTAAGGCTATAGAAAGTATTCTCGAACAGGATTCGTATAAAAAAATTCAAACGGATCGCGGTAGTGAATTTGTTAATCCCCATGTTGCAAAAGTACTATCGAAATATAATACACTGCTCTATCATAGTCATAGTCCTATAAAGGCTGCATTGGCCGAACGATTGATAAGAACTATTCGACTTTTAATTTCAAGATATTGTACATTGAAAAATACATCTGCTTTTATTCATGATTTAGATAAAATCATGTTGATTTATAATCAACGACCTCATTGATCATTGTCCAATACAACCCCAACGGAAGTTCATCATTCTGATCATGATACAATTGATAATTTTCTTAAACAATATTCCAATGAAACGATTGTCAAGAAAAAATTCAATGTTGGTGATACTGTTCGAATTAATAGAACAACTAATGATTTTGAAAAGGGTAATTACTTGTGGTCCACAGAACTTTTTAAAGTTTCAAAAATCCTAGACACTAAACCCATAACTTATCGTCTGCGCGATACCAAAGATGAAGAGATTCTCGGCGGCTTTTATGACTATGAACTACAAAAAGTTAAAAATAATAGTGAAATCTATCAAATTGAAAAGATATTAAAGACTCGTACTCGCAGGGGTAAGAAACAGTTACTTGTTCGGTGGCTAGGATACAACTCTGATTTTGATTCTTGGATCGGTGTTGAAGATATGGACAATGCCCAATGATTTCTATGTAACATTTATGTCCAACGTTTCCGATCCTCTCTACAATGACTTGAATAAAACAAGTGATTTTTGGACGAAACTCTCCCCCGCCATTAAATTCGATGACGGAAAGTATGAAGTGGCTCTTGTCGACTGTATTCTCAAAAATACCTACGACATCCTGAGAAAGGATCGTGTGTATAATATAAAAGTTATACCATTCTATGGTCGCTCTTTGTCGAGTATGAATGGGTTGAAGCATTTAAATCTAGTGAATATCCAGATGTTACATTGAGATATAAAGAATATGGTACTATGATGGATTTGTGTCGTGCAATCAATAGAAAAATCTCATATCGTAGGAAAGGTACATTCCATTTTAATTATTCAATGGAACACGATAGGATTTACATTGCCTCACCTGTTGACACTGAAATGATCCATCTCAATGATAATCTGAGAGACGTTCTTGGCTTTAAACAGAATATGATCAATGGGGAAAACGCAGGCACTGTTAGCGGGATGGATCAGGTTATTTTTGCTGAATATCCACCCGGTTTCGCCTCGGCTTGCATATTTCTGTATGCATCCTTTGTGGAAACATCGAGAGTTGGTAATTCAAATGTCCCCCTCCTTCGTGTTCTTGAACGAAAAACAACCCATGAACTTGTTCATCACTATAATATAAAGCATCTTCAGTATGTTCCTGTAAACACTTCGTATTTGAAACTCTGTCAGTTAACACTAAGAAGTGAATTGGGTGACCCTCTAGCAATAACAAAAGGCTTAGCAGTGATTACATGTCATTTTCGACCCATCGTCGGTGACAGCACCACCTAAAATGAACAATAGAAGAATTCCATTTGTCTGTCCTGATATTGATTCTTATGTTGGTGCTCTGAGTCCTCGTCAAATAGGTCATGGATTGGACTATTACAAGGGGGCTACTACAATGTCTGGCTATGGTCTTGGTAGCTGGTTTACTAGGCTATTTCGTTCTGCACTACCCCTTGCCAGAAAATATCGCGTATCTGCTGCATCAAATTTTGCTGCCTCAACACTACAGGACTGGGGGTCGGGTAAAAATTTCAACGAGAGTCTTAAAGAAAATATTAGATCTTCAGTAAGAGCCGTTGGTAAGCAGTTAAAATCTCAGCAAAATGGGAAGGGATTAAAAAGGATGCGTGCGCGCCATTCACTCATCAGTCTCTACCCAGGCGGGAAGCAAAGGACATCAACAAGGACTTTTAGGAATAAAACGAAGAAGACCAATAAGAAGAAAAAGATTGTTAGATCAAAGAAGGATTTTGTTGGAGCCCTTGGTCCCAGTTTTCAGATAAATGTCCCTCCCAAATTCATTTCTTTTGGCCCCTTAATTATTTTCCTTCCTTAAGTAATAAATGTTAATTTTCGTATTATTTTTTTGACGCCATTTTGGGTCCTCTTAACTGCGTACGTGCTTAATAGACCACGAGGGAAAGAATTGCGCAGTTAGGGCGGTTGACAAGTAAATTAGTAGTCCTAGGATTGGCTGGAAAGATTCATTTACCACCCTCGTAACCCCCGCCGCAACATGCGGCTAGCGGGCTGGCAGGAAATGTCCATTTTTGAGCTCAGTTCTTTATATACCGCGTGATTGTAACACAGTAAGATTTTTTCTATATACTCTTTTTAACTTTTCAGCTTAGGTGAATCTAAAAGAGTTAGTTAGAAATCTTATCGGTAAACGTTGGCTTTAAATGTGGCCATAGACCATCCGATCACGTTAGTATACGGAACCGTTGGAGTAACCACGGAAATCCCACTAATTTGGGGCCAAAGAGGGATCTTCCCCCTCCAGTAAGTGGCATAGCAACTCTTTGCGCTATTTTTGCCTTTAAAAGTGGTGACCCCGCCCAATAATCCTCAATAGATTTCTTCTCTTAAGATGACTTATCTCCTCCACAAGGAATCACATCCGTCCATCAGTTCCTCATTGAATTTGTTCAATGCTGAAAATGTTGATGTCAGTGTCAAGTATGGCTACTATGAACAATTTCACCCCCAGCAACCCCTCTCGAAAAACTACACTTTCAGATATTTTCCAATGAAGACTATTTCATTGATTTGTCATCAACATTTATTGATTTAAATGTTGCGGTGAAGAAAAAGTCAGATAATACAACTCAAACTGCTGCCGATGGTCTATCCTACGAAAAACTGTTTTCTACACAACCTGTTCAAGAAAATTAATGTATTTATTAATGGAACATTGGTGAGCACTAGCAATAATTTATCCAACTATGCAAGCTACATACAATTTATGATGATGACACCAAAAGCATATAAGGAGTTGAGAGGACAGATCATTGGGCTATGAATATCGATCAGGTGTTGATACTGACGGTGAGTTGACTACTTCAGTGACCCAGGAGTATCATTTAGTTGGAAAATTAAACCATGAGATATTCAATATATCCCAATGGCTACCCCCCAATGTCAAGATTGACATAAAGTTGCAACTAGCCTCATTGAATTTCATTTTGAGAAAAAACACTTCCTGCAGCACCCGATGCAAATGTCATTATTACATCGGCAATTCTTCACGTTCGAAAACAACAGGTTATGAGCTCTGTTGCATTGGCAGTGGAAAAGCTAAGAGCCAATGGCAACAACATTAAACTTCTTGTCCCCCATACGATCACCAATCAACGTCACATTGCCACCGGGCTCTCGTAGTTATACCGATTCATCATTTATCAATGAAGAAATCCCATCAAAGCTCGCTTTGGCCTTTGTGAAGAGTGGCAGTGCCGCTGGAACCTGGACTGCATCCCCCCATGATTTTAATTTTTTCGGTCTATCTAGCCTTGTGTGCAAAGTGAATGGTATTCCACTGTACACTCTATCATTTGACAAAAAATCCTATAGAACTCTGTATGAGCTGACCATGCAATCCTAGATCATGACTCCCAACTATTTGAAAATGGAATAACCGATTCAATGTTTTCAAAAAATCATGGTGTAATTGTTTTGGACCTGTCGGGGACCCAGGATATGAGCATAGTACGAACAGGGAATGTAAGCTTAGAGTGTACATTTGCCGATGCTTTGACTGAGAGTATCACGCTAATATCATTGAGTCAATTTGAAACCTATTGGGAAACCACACCGACGGCAGTGTTCTACTAGACCTAGCTACCATGAACACAAACCAAAATAATCAGCGTATTTAATATGGATCCATACATGTCCAGTACAAGTCCTATTGCATACCATCGGACTTCATTGAAAAAATTCCAAGTGTTAACAATACCCTAATCATTGTTAATAGCAGTCCATCGACTTTGAAGACAGGTCATTGGCTATGCATCTTTCAAACAGCGAAGAATATTGAATTTTTTGATCCTCTTGGCCTATCATATAAATTATACACTCCACACATCAGCAACTTTATTGAGAGCAGTGGGAAAACTATTATTCAAAATCAAAGCAGTAGAGTACAGGATTTAACGACTAAGACATGTGGCTTTCATGCACTACTCTTTTCATGTTCAGATGATCGTGGCTATACCTACAAGCAGTTTCTCGACATCTACGTTGACTTTCCTCGATTGAACGACTTTCTAGTGGAAAATATACTTACAAGCGTGTTTAATATTGATTTTAGTGCCCTACGAATAAAATGTTCTAAAAATGTATGTGAAATTGTTTATTAATAAAAAATAATGTATATACATGATAAAAACGACTTTTCTACTCTTTAGATTTCATCTTCTACTAGGTATAGGTATTTGTCGAGAACAACTAATGCAGGTAGATTATCTGAATTCACAGTATACTGATCCTGATGTGCTGCAATGTCAGGGTCACATTTTCTACAGTAGAGTGTAACTTCACTCTTATCATATCTCTTTGTATAGTCAATGATACTATTCTCATTCATTTTATAGAATTCACATGTTTCAATTTGCTTATTTGAAGCAATTTCACAAACAGTGTCCTCAAGTGGCGAATCACATTCCGTCACAGCCAAAT
Source organism: Artemia sinica (assembly GCA_027921565.1). NCBI lineage: Eukaryota > Metazoa > Arthropoda > Branchiopoda > Anostraca > Artemiidae > Artemia > Artemia sinica. The sequence continues at coordinate 336,928 of JAPEVW010000172.1, forward strand.
AAAAATCAGTGGGTTTATAATCATAGTAGCCATTGTCTTCACAACGATGACGTAGAAACCAAATTCTTTTTTTGCTCCAACAGTTGAATCGCTGGCCTGGCTCCTCTCAAAAGAATCTAAAGCCACGACGATACCAATCTCTTAGCAATAAACTAAAATCACGCTTAGGATTCTTTCCAATCATACCAGGATATGTATTCTCCCACTGATTACATTTATCATAGTGGCAATTCGAGCATAGGTGCCCTCTAGGATGAGAGTCACACACCCTTCAAGACAGGAATTACAACCTTTAATTTGTACAGCATATCCTCTATGCAATTTACACGGGTTGCATAATCTGCACTTTTCATCATACTCATCAATCATTGTACAATTCTCACATGATGACCAGCTGCCCAGTGTATACATGCATAGCGGACATGTATGGAACATTTTTCATGTGTTGACACTCTCACCGCCAAAATGAAACTGAGCTACCAACAACAAATTGAGTGGGATAGAGAGAGAGAGAGAGGAGTAAATCATCCTTGAACTCCATCTTTCTCATGAAAAGCTACTTACTCTCTTTGAAAAGGTGTATAGGTCTGTGCAAATAGCATGGTAAGGAACATAAACCCGTAGAATCCATACAACATTGCGAGGGGATATTCACTCTCTTTGAAAAGGTGTAGAGCATCCATAGAATAGCATGGTAAGGAACATAAACCCATTGAATCCATACGACATTGCGAGGGGCTACTCACTTTCTTTGAAAAGGTGTACAGCATCAAGCAAATAGAACGTGGTTCCTATGGCCTCCATGGAATAGCACAGTGATTCCTAGGGCCTCCATAGAAGTATAATGTAATACTCTACTAACGACCAGAAATTACTATTAAAGAATAAATGAAACTCAAAACGAACAGAAATTAAAATAAACAATCGTAGCAAAAACATACCACAAAGTAATAATATAAATGAATAAATAGATCTTAAAGCGAGTAATGCTTAGATTGAATATGAAAATCAAGCTTAAAACGAAAAAAATATTTTCCTATTGAAGTATAAATGAAACTTAAAACGAACAGAAATTAAATAAACAATCAATGCAAACAAACATACAATAGAAATTTATGTAAACGAGTGAAACTTAAATTGAATATGCAAATCAAGCTTGAAACGAACAAAAATCACTACAAACAAGAGTTTGGGTATAACCTCCTTCTCTCACTGTAAAAGTCTAATGGATTACAAATATTTTCTTTTCCAGTTCTTGCAGTATTGAAAATAAAAATACAATTACAGTGAAATAAATTCTTGAACTGATGGATCTTTCAAGAATTAATATCATTATACATCAAATATTCAATTTGATGTTGTTTATACTTTCCAATACTGTTCAAGACGCATATAGTTTTCAGTAAAGCGCCAATAAACAAAGTTTGCATCCTTCCGGACGAGCTCCATTCACCACCAAACACATCCAATCAAAAATTGAGATAAACTATTTTGTTCACCGTATGTTGAAAGTTCTGAAGGTCTTTGAGGATGACAACTCCCCCACAGCCCTCAGGGCAAGGGTTGTAAGTTATGCCCTGGAGGCATATAAGGTCTTTATAGAAAGCGTTGTCGTAGAAACTTCAAAAAGAGCTCATTCGATTAGAAATGTGGTTCAGGAAAGTTGTAACCATCTCTGGCTAAAAGTGTGTTAGGTCAGTGTGGATTAAGTGATTTGTGGTGGGATGGTTTAGGGCTAAAGTATGCATAATAAGGATAAGGACAGAGGGACTAAGTAAGTGGATTAGCTGAAAGGAGTCTATAGGATCAGGAAATACAGGCATGGCAGGCCAAGTTTTTGCTTTCGGATTCTCTGGGTCTTTATCATAGGCAGCGCAATAGCACTGTCTAAGCAAAAAACGGGTTGGCACAATATATTATTTATTTATTTATTTTTCTCTGTTTTTGGTTGGTCTTAGACCAGGGCACTTCGTATCGAAGGAGCTGTCGCAGAAACTTGGAAAAGGGCTCATTTGATTGGAAATTGGAGGGGCTAGTGCCCTTTTTAATAGTCGAAAGATATTGGAAGGCAACTAACACCCCTTCCACACCCACCATTGTCCCCAAACACATCCAATCGAAATTTTGAGATAGCCATTTTTTTCCACGCAGTTAAAATTCTGGAAATTATACCTTTGAGCAGGACGCTTCCCCCACAGTCTTCAGGGCAAGGGTTATAAGTTATGCTCTCGGGGCATATAAGGTTTTTATTGAAAACTTTGTCGTAGAAACTTAAAAAAGGGCTCATTCGATTGGAAGTTCAAAGGGCTAGTGCCCTTTTTAATAGTCGAAAGTAAGTTGAGGGCAAATAACCCCCCCTCTCTCGCCCACCTTTTCTCCAAACACATCCAATCAAAATTTTTAGATAACCAAAAATGGCTATCTAAAAATTTTGATTGGATGTGTTTGGAGAAAAGGTGGGCGAGAGAGGGGGGGGGGGGTTGTTTGCCCTCAAATCACTTTCGACTATTAAAAAGGGCACTAGCCGTTTGAAATTCCAATCAAATGAGCCCTTTTTCAAGTTTCTACGACAAAGTTTTCAATAAAAACCTTATATGCCCGAGAGCATAACTTATAACCCTTGCCCTGAAGACTGTGGGGGAAGTGTCCTGCTCAAAGGTATAATTTCCATAAATTTAACTGCGTGAAACAAAATGGCTATCTCAAAATTTCGATTGGATGTGTTTGGGGAAACAATGGGCGTGGAAGGGGTGTTAGTTGCCTTCCAATATCTTTCGACTATTAAAAAGGGCACTAGCCCTTCCAATTTACAATTAAATGAGCCCTTTTCCAATTTTGTGCGACAGCTCCTTCGATACAAAGTGCCCTGGTCTAAGACCAAGCAAAAAAAATAAATCAAGTTCAAGTTCAAGTTCTTTATTAATCAATAAAAAAAGTTTTTGACAAAAACTATCAAATTAATTACCCACAGTGAGAATAACTCGTGTGTGGGTTTATATACACTCAACAATAAATAACTAATACTATCTCCAGATACCGTAATAAAAAGATTGCTCTTCAACTCTCCGTACGGTAACAACAAACAAAATCCGCAAAAAATCAAAGTAACCAAATAAATAAAATGAAATGAGGAGCATCCACCCCAAAAAATAAATCAAATTAATAATTACTAACTAAATGATTCATTAATCTAATTTTATTATTAACCAATGAATTATTCAAATCTATAAAACTATGAAATTTATTCCAATTATACTATGAAATAGATAATTAAATAATATATTGTGCCGACATCGTTCTTTGCTTAAACAGTGCTATTGCGCTGCCTATGATAAAGACCCAGAGAAGCCGAAAGCAAACACTTGGCCTGCCATGCCTGTATTTTCTGACCCTATAGACTCCTTTCAGTTAATCCACTTACTTAGTTCCTCTATCCTTATCCTTATTATGCATACTTTAGCCCTAAACCATCCCACCACAAATCACTTAATCCATACTGACCTAACACACTTTTAGCAGGAGATGGTTACATATTTCCTGAACCACATTTTCCATCGAATGAGCCCTTTTTGAAGTTTCTACAACAACCCTTTCTATAAAAACCCTATATGCCCCCAGGGCGTAAATTAAAACCCTTGCCCTGAGGGCTATGGGGGAGTTGTCATCCTCAAAGACCTTCAGAACTTTCAACTACGTTGAACAAAATAGCTATCTCAAAATTTGATTGGATGTGTTTGGTGGTGAATGGAGCTCGTCCGGAAGGATGCAAACTTTGTTTGCTGACCACGTGCCACTGGATATGAGGCTTAAACCCCTAACTAGTCACTCCGAATAGGGCCGTCCCAATTTCATGGGTGCGGGTGGAACCCACCCCAGGGTTTCTTAATCAGAACCCAGGCCTAGGGACGGTTGGGCTTGCGACCCTCCTTCTGAAAATAATTGCAATAAAAAGAAATGAAACTCAAGCCTCGGATCTTATTGGTTTTAATTTATTACGACCTCGGCACGCCCCTGTATATCCTTTGAACCTTGCTGACCAAGGTGGGTTGAGAATAGCCACCTGGAATTTTTTAACCATTAATAAGCCGGGATCCAAAGACCTTCTTGGGTTAGAGATGTTAAGATGTGGGATTGACATACTTGGAATGACAGAAACACATTTGACGGGAACAGGCGATGAAGAAATCGCCAGTTTAGTTCATAGGATGATTTGGTCAGGGCAAACCTCCAGTAGAAGCAGCGGTGTAGGCCTGTTCCTAAATAAGAAGGCAAAGAAATGCCTTATATCCCACAACCCAATATCGGATAGACTACTCACTGCTCGCTTCAACCACAAGCATGGGAAGATGTCGGTTATTGTGTGCTACGCACAAACAAATGTCTCCCCAGAGGTCGAAAAAGACAATTTCTACTCAGCTCTGACATCTGCTCTATCCCGGATTTTCCCTCACGATGTTTTGGCTGTGGTGAGCGATTTCAATGCAACTGTATCAAACCCCAGCAGAGCTTTTAAATCTGAAGTTGGACCGGTTACTCCTGACTCGTTGAATGAAAATGGGACCAGACTCCTCCAGCTGTGCGCTATGCACGAATTGGTCATTGCCAACACCCTGTTTCACAGGAATGACATCTATAGGCCAACATGGTATAGCAACGATGGGCGAACGCGGAAGATGATTGACTATTTCATAGTCAACCAAAGATGGTGCTCATCACTTACGAATTGTAGAACATATCGTGGCGCTGACATAGGCAATACAGACCATCGATTAGTTGCTGCGAACTTCCACCTGCGTCTTAAAGCCCAGCCTTCAGAACGGCGCCAGCCAAAATTAGACGCCCAGAAACTAAAAATTGAGGCATTTCACCAAAAGTACTTAGTTGAAATTCAGAACAGGTTTGAATGCCTGGATACACTTGTTGACCTGGACACATCCTGGCAGACTTATAAAAAGGGTGTAGTAGAGGTTGCCACTAATACTGTCGGTCGTATGATGTATTCAAAGAATCCCGGGCTATCGCAAGAAGCACTGCAAATCATTGAACAGCGCCGGAAAGCACGGTTGGCCGGAGATATGCCCTCCTACAGACGGCTAAACGGGATTAGAAACAATATTATTCACCGTGATAAACAACAATTGTTTATAAAAAAAGCTGAAGAGCTAGAAGATGCGGCACGAAAAGGTGACGTCATGTCGCTTTTCAAGCTTGTCAGAGATCTTAGCGATGGGAAACCACCAAAGATAGGCGCAGTTAAAACGTCTCTGGCGAAATGCTCGAAGATGAAAACGCGCAACTTGATCGATGGAGGGAGCACTTCGCAAAGCTATTAAACGCCGAAAGAATCGTCGTTGACCCCAACCTAACTACATCCACTCAGCAAGCAACATATAAAATCTACCAGAGTCTGATCCTCCCTCGGCAGAAGAGATACAAAATGCCCTGCGGAGAATGAAGAACAGCAAGGCACCAGGAACCTCCGGGATCACCGTCGAGCTGCTAAAGTTTGGAGGACTGGCAATGCTACTTTGGCTGCAAATGCTGTTCTCCCTCTTCTGGTCAACCGAATTGATACCTGAAGAATGGATGGAAGGGATAATCCTTCCTCTGTGGAAGCAGAAAGTAGCGATTGCTCGAATTACAGAGGAATCACCCTCCTGTCAGTGCCTGGGAAACTATTCACCATGACGTTGCTTGAAAAGAGTGTCCAGTTCATTCGTAAGTGCCGCGGGATTCATCAAGCAGGTTTCATGTCCAACAGATCCACGACCGAGCAGATATACACTATTCGACAGGTCATCGAGAAAGCCCGCGAGTTCCAGCGTACAGTATATATTGCATTTGTTGACTTTAAAGCAGCTTTCGTCTCGATCGACCGTGAGTCCCTTTGGCTGATACTAAAAGGAACGGGACTCCCTGATAAATATTGCCGCCTGTTCAAGGCGCTCTACACTGGTAGAAAAAGCTCCGTCCAGGTTAATGGTCGCCAAAGCCCACTATTTGAGATGGATACTGGTGTAAGGCGAGGCTGTGTTGCTTCTCCTGAACTCTTCAACGCGGTGATTGATTATGTCATGGATCAAACCACGAATCGGCTCCAATTCGGACTGAAATATGGCGATAGAGTCCTAGCCGATTGCGACTTTGCAGATGATATTGCCCTGATATGCACTTCTGCAGTTGAACTCGAGGCAGCTCTCAATACATGGTCGGAAGAAGCCCTGAAAGTGGGACTACATATTAGCTGGCAGAAAAAAAAATAATGATCATCAACCCGGCAGGAAAGTCCGCCAACTCACCATCATTCAACGTATTAGGGAACACTATCGAAATTGTCAAGTCTTTTACTTACCTTGGATCTGCCGTCTCGGATAACGGCTCAATTGAAATGGAAATCCTGTCGCGCATCGCGAAAGCTGCGACTATTATGGCTCGATTATGCCGTTCCTTGTGGTCAAAGCCCAATATTATCCGAAAAAACAAATATGCGGATCTACAACACGACCGTAACGCAAGTCCTTCTCTACGGTGCTTAAACTTGGCCGGCAGCTGATTCTGTTCATGATGCCATAGATGTGGCCCAAACAAACTTCCTAAGACGAATCGAAGGGATCAAGTGGTTAAGACTTCGTCTCAAAACACCCGATTGCTGACATTAACGGATCAGATCCCCAACTCTCGTCAGCTCGCCATAAGAACTCTACGGTGGTTTGGCCACTTAATTCGCATGCAAGAAGAAGCACCCGCCAGCATAAGTTTCAATTTTGATCCTCCTCAACATGGCTGGAAGCGCCCCATGGGAGACCCCGGTTCAGATGGAGTGACAGCCTTACCCAAGCTTCTCCATGATTGGTACTGATCTCCTAAAAGCAGTCAAGCTTGCGGAAGACCGTTCGGAATGAAGGCAAAGAGTCTTATCTCTCTGTACGCTGGACACCAGCAGCAGCCATAAGTCAAGTAAGTTAAGTAAGTGTTGGGGAAAAGGTGGGCATGAGAGCGGGGTTAGTTGCCCTCCAATCACTTTTGACTATTTAAAAAGGGTACTAGCCCTTTGAATCTCCAATCAAATGTGCCTTTTTGAAGTTTCTACGACAATGCTTTCTATAAAAATCTTATATGCCCCCAGGGTATAACTTACGGCCCTTGCCCTGAGGGCCGTGGGGGAGTTCCTCCACAAAAACATAATTTCTATCTGGAAATCAACTACACTGGACAAAATTGCTATCTCAAAATTTTGATTGGATGTGTTTCGGGAAAGGGTGGACGTGGAAGGGGTGTTAGTTGCCTTCCAATCACTTTCGACTATTAGAAAGGGCAAAAGCCACTCCAATTTCCAACTGAATGAGCCCTTTTCGAAGTTTCTACTACACTTTCTTTGATACGAAGTGCCCTGGTCCAAAGAAAAAAAAAATAATACATTGTGCCAACATCGTTCTTACATGCCCCAGGGCATAACTTAAAACCCATGCCTTGAGGATTTTGGGGGAGAGTCCTTCTCAAAAACATAATTTCTATCTGGAAATCAACTACGCTGATCAAAATGGCTATGTCAAAGTTTTGATTGGATGTGTTTGGGGAAAATGGTGGTTGTGGAAGGGGTTAGCTGCCTTCCAATACCGTCGGACTATTAAAAAGGGCACTAGCCATTCCAATTTCCAATCGAATGAGCCCTTTTGAAGCTTCTACGACAACTCCTTCGATTCGAAGTGCCCTGGCCTAAAGAAACAAAAAATAATACATTGTGCCAACATCGTTCTTTACTTAGGCAGCGCAATGGCGCTGCCTATGAAAAAAACTTGTAGAAAATAAGTAGTAAAGTAAATTTAGTGCTAGATTATTATTTTTAACACTAATTTGGTGAAAAAAATGACATTTTTGTTACAAAAATATGTATGAAGCAGGGAAATATTCTATTTATTTCATAAATTTGCAAAATATGTCCCTTTTATGTCCCAAATTTCTGTAATATGTCCCTTTTTTGCCCTATTATGTCATTGTGTCCCGGCACATGGTAATATGTCCTTTGGACATTAAAAATGTCCAGTTGGCAATCCTGGACAGCAATTGTATGCACTTAGACTTAAAGCCCAATCAGACATAGCGGAAATCTGAGCGGATTGTGGGACAATTATACAGGGGTATCTTTCTGGCCTGAAATGTTAAAGTGGATCGACGTAATGAAAAAGACCAATATTTCTCAAAAATAGTCAATATAAACATATTTTCTTCTAAAATGTATTGTCATTCGTAAAGCTCCATTAGTCCCCCAAAGTGAATAAATTATAAATTGAATTGGACCCCCCTCCTGTCTACTATTCCTCCAATTCTTAAATGGATCTTCAAGCAGTAATTTTTCATTCCCGCGACTTTTTTTGTATCCCGTAATGTCTTTGGATTTAGCTCCACCTTTTACCTCTAAACTACAATTCAGGGTCCATTTGACCCTCTACCCCTTAACATTCCTTAAATGTTTCAGTTGTATATCGTAAGTATTTAAAGAGAGACAGAATATATGTTATTGAGCGTACAATGCCTTTTGATCTATCGCTACTTAACCGTTCATGAATTATAAAACCTCGTAGGGTTTAATAGTGCAAAATATGTTATATACGTATAGGACTGAATATAAAAATAGATTGTATATTTTTCTCTTCCCCAAAAATCCTAATTTTAAATTTTTCTTACCCAAGACTCCCCCTTCATTCCTCCAAAAGTGTCCGAAAGCTTCAACTCCATCTCTTACGCTTTTTCAAAGATAATGCATACCTGTAATTTCAAGGACCTGAATACGCTGTTTTTTTTCAATTTACCTCCCTACTGAAATCAAAATTATAATTCCACTTGGCGTTCCTGCATAGCGTCCAATGATTTACTCAAGTAAACCTGTTGTTTCTGGAGGACAGTAGGGGAAGACCTTATAGCATGATACGAACAACGGGACGAACAAGATCATTGACCTCCAATGAGCTAGAATACGAGACGAACAAGACCAAAAGCCCTTTGAATCCGACCGGGACATGTGACATCATCAGACGTCTGAGAATTTCAGCATTGAATTTACGTAACAGCGTGTTGTCGAAACTTATCTGCTATCATTAATTTCCAGACAGGATGATGTGTAATTAATACAGACATGAATTACGTTGAACTTATTGTGTACTTCAATTGTATAAGAATTCTGACAGAAAAATCAATAGGCTTCATAGGAATTTAAAATGTATCTATGCATAGTTGCCAGAACAAAGGAAACGTCAGAGATTAATTGACATTTTAGGGAAATTATTTGGGGATGAAACAGATTGAGACATATGACATGACCTAGCTTTACTTCTCGGCTGTGGTCGCTATAATAGAAATTTACACAATATGGGATGTGGGCGATATAAAATATTGTTTTTGGCAATGGAGTATGCTAAAAAGTTGAAAGTAATAGAGTCATTAGTGTCAAGATGACCTTGTGAATTGACCTACCTTTACTTTCCGACTGTGTTCTGTATATTACACAAGTACCAATTAAGCTGTGTTGTCAATATAAAAAGTTGATACCAAAAAAGATGGAGATGCCAAGAAAAGAATTTTAATAAAGAAATTCAGAACAATCCTTAGAAATCCTTATAAATCAACTAGTGAGACAGTTCTGAGTATGAACCATCAAGGATCACAAGCACCAATGACCCTAGCCACCAAGGACCTCAACCTCCAAGGTCCCTCTCCCAAACCTCCAAGGGGCCACCTCCCTCCGACTTTTAGGGCCCATCCCTCATTTTTTTTATACTTTTGAAGTTTATTTTTTAACATGATAATTTTATTTCAACTTTTTTTTATATGTCTTAGAATGAACAAGTACACAATATGGGATTAGTGAGATGGTATGGATTTGAACCATCAAGGAACGCAAGCACCAATGACCCAAGCCACCAAGGATCTCAATCTCCATGGTCCCCTCTCCCCAACCTCCAAGGGATCCTCTCCCTCCAACGTTTTGGGACCACCCCCCCCCCCTATTTTTTTTACTTTTGAAGTTTATTTTTTAACATGATAATTTTATTTCAACTTTGTTTACATGTCATGAATGGATTTGAGAATGTTAGGATTTGAACCATCAAGGCCCGCAAGCACCAATGACCCTAGCCACCAAGGACCTCAACCTCCATGGTCCCCTCTCCCCAACCTCCAAGGGGCCCCCTCCCTCCAACTTTTTGGGCCCATCCGCCTATTTTTTATACTTTTCGAAGTTTATTTTTTTGAACTTTTTTTATTTCAACGTTTTTTACACGTCTTAGAATGAACAAGTACACAATATGGGATTAGTGAGATGGTTATGGATTTGTATCATCAAGTACCGCAACCAACAATGACCTTAGCCACCAAGGACCACAAATTCAAAGGTCTCCTCTCTCCAACCTACAAGGGGTCCCTCCCTCTAGCTTTTTGGGCCCATCCCCCTATTTTTTTGTACTTTTTGAAGTTTATTTTTAACATGATAATTTTATTTCAACTATTTTTTACATGTCTTAGAATGAACAAGTACAAAATATGGGATTAGTAAGATTGTTATGGATTTGAATCATCAAGGACCGCAACCACCAATGACCCTAGCCACTAAAGGACCTCAACCTCCAAGGTCCCCTCTCACCAACCTCCAAGGGGTCCCTCCCTCTAGCTTTTTGGGCCCATCCCCCTATTTTTTTGTACTTTTTGAAGTTTATTTTTTAACATGATAATTTTATTTCAACTTTTTTTATACGTCTTAGAATGAACAAATACACAATATGGGATTAGTGAGATGGTTATGGATTTGAATCATCAAGAACCGAAACCACCAATGACCCTAGCCACCAAGGACCTCAACCTCCAAGGTCCCTCTCCTCAACCTCCAAGGGTCCCCTTCCTTCAACTTTTCGGGGGTCTATCCCCCGTTTTTTATACTTTTTTGAAGCTTATTTTTTTAACATGATAATTTTATTTCAACTTTTTTTACATGTCTTAGAATGACATAAAACATACTTAAAGCATAAGAAATTCATATTTAAGCTAGATTTCTTAGGCTGTCGTAGATGTGTGTTGTCTGAAATCTATGATTTGGAATGTTTGGTTTACTATTTTAGACTTTCTTAGCTAGGTTTCTTAACCTTTCGTAGGTGTGTGTTGCATGAAACTCATGATTTGGGATGTCTAGTTTGCTATTTAGACTTTCCTGAGCTAGATTTCCTAACCTTTCGTAGGTGTATGTTGTCTGAAACCTATGATTTGACATGCTTGGTTTACTATTTTTCACCTTTCTGAGCTAGGTTTCATAGTCATTCATAGGTGTATGTGTATGAAACCCATGATTAACTTTAATATTTTTTGGGAGGTGGGGGATGATCCAAGGCCTCATAGGGTACATTTTTGCATATTTTTTAATAAAGTTGGGTTTTAGAGGTGAAGTTTTATTTTTAAGATGAGTTTGAAAAAAAAGAGTTATTAGTTGAAATGAAGGCAGATAGTTTGTCACTGTGCCAAAGAAGAAAGTTTATCGGAGGAGCTTTATTTCTGCTCATCTTTGATTTAATGCAGCAGCTCTTTACTTTTACTTGAAAAATATCCTTTGTGGAAAAAACTTTCTGCCACTCTAACAAATATAACAATAGAACTAAGTTTACAGAAAATTTACGCTTGAACAATTATTCGACTTTATTTCTGCACATCTTTGATTTAATGTTGCAGTTCTTTATTTTTAGTTGAAAAGTATCCATTGTGGAAAAAAGGTTTCTGCCACTAACATATAAAAGAATAGAAGTAAGTTTACTGAATATTTACGCTTGAACAATTATTCGACTTTATTTCTGCACATCTTTGATTTAATGTAGCAGTTTTTACTTTTAGTTGAAAAATATCCATTGTGGAAAAAAAGGTTTCTTCCACTCTAACAGATATGATAATAGAAGTAAGTTTACTGAAAATTTACGCTTGACCAACTATTCGACTTCATTTCTGCACATCTTTGATGTAATGTAGTAGCTCTTTACTTTTACTTGAAAAATATTCTTTGTGGGAAAAAAGGTTTCTGGCACTAACAAATATAACAATAGAAGTATGTTTACAGAAAATTTACGATTGAACGATTATTCGACTTTATTTCAGCGCATCGTTGATTTAATGTAGTAGCTCTTTACCTTTACTTTAAATATCCTTTGTGAAAAAAGGGTTTCTGCCACTAACAAATATAACAATAGAAGTAATTTTACAGAAAATTTACGCTTGAACAATTATTCAACGATTTTAGTTTATGCTTGAAGATAAGTAGATTCAGAAATGGCAGTGTGAAGTCGCAGCCTCGGTGTCCCTCGGCGTTTACCGGCAATGGAAGGAGGTCTGGGGATATGATATTTATTTTAAAGCGGGTTTAAATAGTGAAGAAATTAAGTGGTATATATCAGGGAGGAGTAATTTTCTAGCACTTGGAGAAAGGAGGAAATATTTAGGGAGGGTAAGGGTAAAGGACGGTCCTTACTCATGCCCTATGTGCGGAGAAAATGATGATGATCTGCTTCGCTTCATGGCCCTTTGTCCCGAATTACAGGATTTAAGGAAAGAATTATTTTTTGATAATGTGGGGACAAGTGAGTGGTTGGTTTCAGTAATGGGATCAAAAAATTATGGGACAATAAGAATGATAGCAAAATATATAAAATTGGGTATGTCACATAGAGATAGATTTTTGTAAAGGGGGTCGGGTGAGTGTTGAAATTATTGTTGCATGTGCGTAACTTGTTTTCTTGTTTGTTATTTTTGTGGTCATGGCCCTTGATAGATGTAACATACATCTATCTATGTATGTTAGTTTAATGGTATTGTGTGCTTTATCATGTATTTGTTTTGTTCTGTAATTTTGCGTGGTTATTGTTATGTAGGCTACTATACTTTGCTATGAGTGTTATAATCATGTGCTATTATTTTGTGCGATTTGATTTTCCATTTTTTGCCATGACCCATAGTGGCTTTTATTGCAATAAATATCTATATCTATCTATCTATATCTATATCTATAAACTTTCTAGTACCACATCAAAGTAAGATTCGGGGGTTGAGTTGGAATAAGATCCTCCCACACCAACTTATTGTTTAGTGTTAAAGCACCGAGGACAGTGAAAATAAATAAATATCTTTTAAGCTTAACCCGTCTTTAATCTTTACAACAGTTCTATTCATTAAAGAAAATATGAAAAAACATTGTAAGTAAGTAACAAACACCTTCTTGAATTGACCTCGTGGACACACAACACGGAAACTTCATCCAGAAAATTGTGAGAAAATTGTAAGTAAGTAACAAACTCTTTCTTGTATTCACCGCTTGGACACACAATACTGAAATTTCATTCGAAAATTAATGAAAAATTTGAAAGGAACTAACAAATTCTTTCCTGAATTTACCTTTTGGATATACAATACAGAAATTTCATTCAAGAAATTATGAAAAAATTGTAAGTAAGTAACAAACTCTTTCTTGAATTCACCTCATGGATACACAATACAGAAATTTCATTCAAAAAATTATGAAAATATTGTAAGTAAGCATTAAACTCTTTCTTAAATTCGCCTCTTGGATATACAATACAGAAATTTCTTTCAAGATATTATGAAAAAATTGTAAGTAAGTAACAAACTCTTTCTCGAATTCACCTCATGGATACACAATACAGAAATTTCATTCAAGAAATTATGAAAAATTGTAAGTAAGTATCAAACTCTTTCTTGAATTCGCCTCTTGGATACACAATACAGAAATTTCATTCAAGAAATTATGAAAAATTGTAAGTAAGTAACAAACTCTTTCTTGAATTCACCTCTTGGATACACAATACAGAATTGTCATTCAAGAAATTATGAAAAAATTGTAAGTAAGTAACCAACTGTTTTTAGAATTCACCTCTTGGATACACGATACAGAAATTTCAATCAAGAAACTATGAGAAAATTGTAAGTAAGTAACAAACTCTTTCCTGAATTCACCTCTTGGATGCACAATACAGAAATTTCATTCAAGAAATTATGAAAAAATTGTAAGTAAGTAACAAACTCGTTCTTGAATTCGCCTCTTGGATACACAATACAGAAATTCCATTCGAAAAATTATGAAAAATAGTAAGTAAGTAACAAGCTCTTTCTTAAATTCACCTCTTGAATACACAATATAGAAATTTTATTCAAGGAATTATGAAAAACCGTAAGTAAGTAACAAACTCTTTCTTGAATTCACTTCTTGTGTGCAGAAAACAGAAATTTTATTCGAGAAATTATGAAAAATTGTAAGTAAGTAACAAAGTTACATCATAGTAAGATTCGAGGGTTGAGTTGGAGTGAGATTCTCCTACACCGACTTATTGTTTACTATTAAAGCACCGAGGACAGTGAAAATAAATAAATATATTTAAGCTTAACCCGTCTTTATTCTTTAGAATACTTCTATTCATTCAAGAAATTATGAAAAAAATATTGTAAGCAAGTAAATAACACTTTCTTGAATTCGCCTAGTGGACACACAACACAGAAATTTCATCCAGGAAATTATGAGAAAATTGTAAGTAAGTAACAAACCCTTTCTTGTATTCACCACT
>JAPEVW010000174.1:0-67500 GCA_027921565.1 Artemia sinica
TTCAGTCGTATCAGAAAAACCCTATAAACTAGTTTCAAGCTCATATCTGCAAAAAATATTCAACTGTGTATTTTTTGCCAGAAGAAAATATACGAATAAGAAGTTCGTTACGTAACTTAATTTGTAAATTAACGTCCAGAACAAATTTCGAGAGCCATTTAGCAAACGAAAAGTAAATTTTTTATGCAAATTTTGCTTACTTTTCAATGCCGGCGGAGCCAAATAAAGCTGGCATTAACTAAAAAACGATCAGAATTAAATAAAAAAACAAGTTTTTTACACTGAAAGTAAGGACGACATTAAAACTTAAAACGAACAGAAATTATTCCGTATATGAAAGGGGTTGTCCCCCTCCCCCTCAACGCCTCGCTCTTTACGCTAAAAGTTTTTATTGTTTAAAAAAAAATAGTGGTGGAGAAATCCAACTTTAGCGTGAAGAGTGAGGCGTTGGGAGGGCACAGCCCTTTCATATACGGAATAATTTCTGTTCGTTTAAGTTTGAATGTCGTCCTTACTTTCAGTTTCAAAAACTTGTTTTTTTTTATTAATTAGAGTAACGAGCGAGGATTGAGAATGGCGACTGTAACGGCAAAACTTCTGATCATTTTATGTTTACACCCTTGCTCTTTACTTTCGTTGACAAAAGTGTTCTTTTCATTTGCTTTAAACGACATTTGTTTCATTTGTTGACGAACAAAATTATTCGCGTATCTAAAGGGGCCTGTGCCCTCCTCAACGCCTCGCTCTTTACGCTAAAGTTTTTATGTTTTAAAAAAAAAGAGTTGTGAACTCAAACCTTAGCAATAAAGGCGAGGCGTTGAGGAGGGCACAGCCCCTTTCTATACGAATAATTTCATTTTCGTTTTAAGATTTAATGTCGATCCTTATTTCAGTTTAAAAACTTTTTTTTATTTAAAAGGCTGCGAAAGCGGAGGTTTCGGGGGGCGCAGCCCCCAAATGTGGCGCTTCCTAATCCCTGTACTTTTTAAGGTTCAACCTTGTAACTCAGCCTCTTTACTCTTTAGGAAAACGTAGTTTTTTTCAAATAATTAAATTATATAAGGGAAAACTGAGTTTTTTAGTGGAAGTAATAAGCTTCTTTAAACCAAAATGTATTTAGTCCTTTGTGTGGTTACAATCGGAGGAAAAAAAAACCTAACATTAATAATAAGTAAAAGTCTGAATAGAATATAACGAAGTGGGATTTTTGATGAAATAAACAACGGTTATCAAAACAGGAATGAATGACGGAATTGTTTCCTGCAATGAAAAGGGTCCTAGTTACAAACCTCTAAGTTTTTGATGCTAGTTTGTTTTTTTTCCATTAAGACTTTTCGTTATTCGTATCGGTTTTAAACAATAAATTCGTGGTTTTGTTTTGGAGGAGATTCAATTATCAGAACATTGTAATCGTAATTATTCTCAAATTCTCAACGTTACAACTATAATCTTCTCAACACATTTTTTGGCATTTAATATCTTAGATGGTGTTTCAATTGTTGAAGTTTCTTGCACTGGCTTAGTTAAAGAAGTTTTGCTCTGTTATTCCCTGAGAGTTAATAAAATGGAAAAATCATTTATAAAATAAAGAACGAGTCATTTTATAAATTTTAATTGTGAAGCTAAAAGCCTCACTTATCCTTGCCACAGCTGTTTTAAGAGCTATCTTTAGCAATTTGGTATTTTATAACATAAAAAAGTAGGTTCGATCTTATACTGTTTTAGCTGATTTATAGCTAATTGTTGCTGTTATCAACTAGTTTGTCTAAAGTTAATTTCATCCGAAAGAGCATGTCCTTTGCTGTTCATTTTCTTCATAAATAATT
Source organism: Artemia sinica (assembly GCA_027921565.1). Lineage (NCBI taxonomy): Eukaryota > Metazoa > Arthropoda > Branchiopoda > Anostraca > Artemiidae > Artemia > Artemia sinica. The sequence continues at coordinate 1,827 of JAPEVW010000174.1, forward strand.
TATTTATTTAATACAAAAATATAGAAAAAATTGTGCGGAGAATATTTGGTTAAGTCGGAAATATCGATTGGAGTAGTAATATACGATAAAATTTGTGTCTTTTGCTTTGCCTAATTAGTCACTAACTATGTATTTTTAATTTAAAGGAATAATATTAAGAGAAATTAAGTACGTGACAAAAAAAAATATGTCTGTTTTTTTTTTGTGAACCCTATTTTCGAACATTTAATTGGGCATCCAACGTCCATTACCTTATAAAAAGGCTATTTCTAGTGAATGCAACAAATTTTTGTCAGATGTAAATTTTATTAATACTGGGGATTAGTACAAAAAATATCTTTTCTTTTAATTCCCACAATGTGACAAGAATTAAAACGCAAAGATATGGACTAAATTGCTCTGTTTCAACCTATGATTCCTAATCTGAATGTGTTCCAAAAAAGTATGTTTATATTTGAAAAGGTAACCCTTATAAGATGGCATCTTTTACTAAGCATGAAACCAACCTATTCCTGTTGACCGAATTTACTTTTATTTATAGATGAAAATATATATTTTATTTTTTGAACCTATAATTACCTAATTTGATTGTCCGTTTGGAAGTTCATCTTTAACCTAATAAGTCAAAACTAAAATAGAGATTTACACATAAAATAAAAGGCCAAAAAAACGCCACAGCTTCTTTAAAGTTCCTTTGCTAAGCAAAGGACATTATTAAAAAAATGTGCAACTTATAAAATTTCACTACAATCATTCAAAACCTTCAGCCATTATTATGCATTATTTCGTTCTTCATTCATTCTTTCCAGTAATCTTCTAGGAGCTTTCTGAATCCCTATGTCCTGAAAATATTGTTATTAATTAATTAATCGCTTCAATAGTATAAGAAACTAATATAGCATAAGGTAAAAGTCTGAATGCAATATAACGGAGTGGACGTTTTTGGAATGAATAACACGGTCATCAAAAACATAATGAAACAGGGATTGTCCTGTAAATGAAAAAGGGTCATGGTTACAAACCTCTAAACCTAATTATGGTAGTTTTTTTTTTCCAATAGGAACTTTTTTGTTATTCGTATGTTTTAAACAATAAATTTGTGGTTCGTTTTGAAGGAGAATCAATTACCAGAACATTTGTAATCATAATTATTCTCAAATTTTCTATTGCTCTTTTAGCCCAAGCAACGAATCTATAACTATCTCAAAAAAATTACTACTGATGTTTTCATATACTTTTTACTTAGGCAAAGACGGGAGCTTTAATGGAAACCAAACCCTCTCTCCCCAAAATATACATTTTATTTTGCAGACTGTTTCTGTAAGTAACCCATAGATCTAAAAGGTAATAGTAAAGTGGCGATTTTTGTTTTTTTTTTTCTACTAAGATGTATTTTGGCATAATTGCGGCGTATAGACAGAAATTCTCATAATCCAGATTATCATTTTATTTCTTTTTAACGTAAAAATAAAACTAATTTGAAATTTAAGAAAGTAAAATCTAGGAGAAGCAGCAAGAACTGTGTCGCATTCTGAGATGATATAATGTCATAAAAAATTAAATACTCTAACTAATGAGCAAAATAAAACATTTTTTTGCTTATCGCTATTTATTTCCATCTTTCTATCGAAGTTCCTAATCAAAAATGTTTTAATACTGCGTCATATGTTTCCATAATATTATACGGATTTCATTGAGGGGGATAACGCAAAAGTACACTGAGGTCTTGTGCCATTGACAGGGAAAGTTTAGAGTAACTCAATAACCGTTTTGTAGCCGCTTCTCTCTGTTGTGTAAAATTGTGTTTAATTGTCATTGCCTCTGTTTCACATTTTCATGCCAAAAAATGTATTCCTTAATGTTTAACATTATAAGAGGGATACGCAAAGTTGTGGTGCCATGATGACTATGTCTGAACCAAAGGGCTATATCTGATCTAATCTTAAAGTACGAAGGACATCAAACTTAAAGCTTTTTTTCCTCCCCGGTTCCATCTTAGGTCTAATCAGTGGTTTCCTTGGGCGGTTCCTTGGGTCTTAGGCAGCTTTCTTGGATGTATTATAATGTTTCTACGGTTCGCTTTGGGTTGTTATAACATTCTCAAGGTTAGAATCCCTGCTTAAAGCTTCACCAAACAAAGTATTTTTAAGTAAATTAAGTCTTTTTCAAATGAAAGCATTATTAGGACAATTTTTCAAGGGGAATCGTCCAAAAATATTTTAAGGGGGGGATTTTCAGAAAGGATATAATTGTCCGGACGAGAATTTTACGGGGGGGGGTGGTAGTTACATGAGACAACTTTTTCAAGAACAAGTTTCCCGTGAATGAAGTGAACTTTTTCATGAAGAGAAAACCAGATTTAACGGCATTATTTGAAAAATGATCAGAAACTTAATAAAAAAAAGTAAGGAGCAGCCCTAAACTGAAAAACAACGGGAAATTATTTCATATATAAGTGAGTTTGACTATTTGTCCCAACTTTTTAAGAGCGACTCCTGAAACCCAAAGGGTAACGTAAATTAAGATAAAGGATGCTGCACTAGATCCTTAAGGTCCATCCCGGCGGTGCTGATCTCCGTCTCAAGGCCTTTCAGCCAGAAAGTGCAAGGGGGGGATGAAAGCCAGCCAACCCTAGGCTTTCGCACACCTTTCCTGTTTACCTTCCCCAGATTTCTCCAGGTACCCATTTGGAGCTTGGTCAACTCTGACTGAGCTTACTGAATCACGCCCACACTAAACCCCGTCCCAAACCAAATAATTGGATAGACTAGGATTCGAACCCTCACCCTTTCGGACAAGGGATCCTAAATATAGCGCACCAATCCACTCGGCTAGGAACCCAAAGCGTATGTAATTAGGATAAAAAGCTCTTTTAAAAGGACCAAAAACAACTATCATAAATAGCGAGGTATCGAGGAGCAAGGTAAAGAGCAAAGTTTCACCCCCCCCTTATTCATGGAATAATTCCTGTTCTATTTTAGTTTTAATCCTGGTCCTAATTTTCAATTGAAAAAACTTTTTTTAATTTAATTTACACAAAAAAAGAATGGGACAGTTCATAGAATAAAAAATAAGCACAAACTAGAAATTGAATCTTTGAATATGGCCATGGTATTGTACTTGTTTGACAACCAACTTTTAGAACTAGGGCAATTATGTGAACAATTTAGAGAGCATTAACTTGAATAAGTAAGTATCCTTACAGCTAGTATTGAATCTGAATGAGTTCTTGACCTATCAGATATATTTGGCAAAGAAAAAACTCGTATTTATAGAGTCCCAAAGTTAATATTAACTTTTGTTTTGGGGACGGTGGCGACTTCAAAATTATAATTGCGCAAATGTTAACCATAATTGAATATACCTTGCAATACATTTAGGCTGTATTGTTTGACGTCAATAAGCCACTTACTGTTGACCTACTACAAAAAACATATACTATATTGCTTTTTGACTCTTTGGAAGACGATAACAGTTTGACAAAATAGATGGCTCTTATTGAATTGCTATATAATCAATAGAAAATTCGTGAATCTAAAAAAAGGCATTTTGCCTATGCCCGTAGATGCATTCATCAACATTATTTAAATCTAATCAAATTGGGTGAGTGTCTCGCTTTATTTACTATGTTTTATGCACAGATAAGGAATAGTATTACTAGCATTACAACTACCTCTTGGTACGTTATAATTCATTCATTTACAAAGAAATTGAAGCTTAAAGAGTAATAAAACAGTGGAACTTTAACAGTAAAGAAATTGTTGAGCGAAGAAACAGCAATATTTAAAGTTGATATGTATTTTATTATAGTCAAATTTTATAGAAGATAAACATACGCATTTTTAAATGTTAATTAAATAACTCTTAATGTGGCAACATTAATTGAATCTGCTTATTCCAAAAAGTTCATTAAGTGGACACACGCTTTGAAAGCATCGCGGGATCTATTGTTTCATTGCTGTAGTTAATTATGGAGAAAAGAACTGGATAAATAATGCTTAAAGTAAGCTCCTTAGAATCTATTACTTATTAAAATATAATCCTGACATTGGTAAAAAAACGAACAAAGATAGGACTAAGCCTGAAAACAAACAAAAATAAGATGTACATGGTTTTTTCCCTTAGAATTGATAGTAGAAAGTTAAGATGACATCAACTCATTGAGCTGGAAATGTGAAGGATTTTCTATATTTAGGACTTAGGAAAAAAGTTTGTCCCCCTGGTATTGGAGGATTAACATACGGGGTTCACCACTTTTAAAGGCAAAAGTGGCGCAAAGGGGTTGCTATGCCACTTACTGGAGGGGGAGATCCCTCGTCGGGCCAAAAAATAGTGGGATTTCCGTGGTTACTCCAACGGTTCCGTTCATACTAGCGTGATCGGATGGTCCAGGGCCACTTTTAAAAGCAAGGTTTACCGATAAGATTTCTAACTATCTCTTTAGACTCAACCTAGGCTGAAAAGTTAAAAAGAGTACATAGTATAAAAAAAGGTCTTACTGTATTCACTTCACGCTGTATAAGAACTGATTTAAAAAAAGACTCTTTCTCCCAGCCGCTCCGCTAGACGCGTGACTGCGACATGGGTACGGGGTGGTAAATTAATTCTTCCAGCCAATCCTAGGTCTTTGCCAAGAATGGCAAAGATTTGCAACTTATCTCACAGTCAGTCACTTAATTGAGGTTAGTAATGAACCAGGAGAAACCAAAAATATTCTCAAGAAGAAAGCTATCACCAACTCCTAGGTGATGACATCTTGCAAACAGCTATAACTCAACTATCTTCCATCAAAAAGGACATAGATTCCACATCAAAGCTAGTTAAGCCTGTTGACTCAACTGCTAATCAAATCGACGCCATTGCCCTAGTCAAAGGCAAGAAATCTAAGAAAAAAACGGCAAACTTTCCATCCCAGTCCAAAATTACCACCAATGATAATTCGTCGGCTGAAGAAGAATTTCAGTATTCAAATCAAGCAAATGATGAAACTTCGACCACAATGGATATTTAAATGTATACTATGCAAGATTTTACGTTTCTCACAAAATTATCACTGTGCAATAATGTTGTTTTTTAACTATTACGATGACCAAAATAATTTGCGCAACAACAACCCTTAGCTAGCCCTGATAGCCCCTTAAGCCGTTTTAAACTGTCAATATCTCGACACTAGATTTTGTAAAAAATGTAAAACCAAAGCTAATGGAAGAGACAAAACTTAATATAATCTGCTTTAACATCAAAAGCATAAGAGACAAGTGGACTAATTTTAAAGATTTAATTTTAATTAACGGTTACTGCCCTTTCGACGTAATTGGAATAACGGAGACGTGGCTTTCAGAAAATTGATGATACTAATGAATTTTCCCTCCCTGGCTTTCAAGCTATTCATATTGAAAGAAAATTAACCAAGTCCTCTTTTGGCATTTCTCTTTACATCCGGTCAAGTCTAAAATTCACCAGGCTATTACACTGTGAATCCTTATTCTCGCAACCTATAAATAATAGATGCATTTATTCAATAATTGTTGATATAAGTGTTGACGACAATTCTTTATTTTTTCATTGTTTTATAAAACCACCCTCATTTCCGACACCTTTCTTTTGTAATCTTTTTGATGACTTTTCTAGTTTTATTAATTTACCACAAAAGAAGGCAATAGTTTTTTGGGGACTTCAATTGTAATTTACTAAATGTTTAGCAGTAATAATGATTGTGATACCTTCTTTGAAACATTTACCTCAAGTGGTCTTCTTCCGACAATCCTTTTCCTACTAGAGTTGATCCTATGAGGTCTACCACTACTGTAATTGATAACATTTTTGTAGCCACTTCCTTGGGAAACTACCTGTCCTCCAAAATAATATTCTCTGACCTGTCAGACCACTTTCTAATCTATCTCTCCCTACCCTTCCAACCAACTATTAAAACACCCTAGAACTAATATCCCTACGTCTAATAGGATATATAATATTGTGAATATGAACCGGTTCACGGATCGTCTGAAATAATTTGACTGGTCAAAGGTTTTGGATTGTCAGGATGTTAATTCAGCCACAAATGGTTTTACACAGGGACTGAGTGATCTTATCAGTTTCAACCTTTCCAGTCTGTAAATCAAACCGAAAAACTACCTATATACACCCCTGGATGTCCAATAGCCTGATAATCTCTTCATATTGTAAAAATAACCTATATAAGTTAGCTTGCAAAACCAGTAGCGTTATTGACCTAACTAATTATAAAACTTACAAAAACTATATACAAAACTCTTCCGTGAAGCAAAAAAAAAATATTATTATTCAAAAATCACTCACTGCAAAGGGAACTTGCGAGGAAAATTACACCATCATATTCAGCATATTTGATAACCCTACTTTATAAGTTTCAAGTCCCTATACACCATAATACGGAATTTTACATTTTTACCACACAAGAAAGATCTCGAATGCATGTTACTTTGTTTCTTTAATTTCTTCCCCAAGGGTGACCAAATGGAAACAGTGATCCTATAAGCTCAGAAGACGGTTCATATACCATCGATGCCAAACAAAATTGGGCGCGATATAATCAACTTCGTGACAAAGCTGTTTTAAAGTATAAAAAAAAAAAAAGTGGACTTGCCCTTATCGAAAGTAGAATACTTTTGAAACTTCATTTGAAAGGCCATTTCTTGGCCAAACATCAACATTTTGACACTCCTGACAAGCCAAATTTTGTTTCGAATTTTGCTTCAAATTTGACATCTTTCAATGCAAAGCAGCTAGTTGCTCTTCCCTTTCTCGAACAGCAGCAAGTTCATGAAAATGAATAAGGTCAGTTTCCTTATAATTTTTTGATACGATAAAATAATGCTATTGGGCATTAAGCGCTACCTAATAATCGAGCTACCACTAGTGCTACCTGGGTTTTTGTTGGGGTGATATGAGAAAATGGGCTAAAATTTACCGACAACTAAATAATCCAGCATTTCATTTGTGTTTTTTTGCAAACTGTCAGTGAGAACTGCGTCCTAGAAAATATTTATGGCGCTTGGGTCGGTTGCAACTTGACCAAGAGGTATCTTATTGCTCTGTTCTTGGGTATTATTATTGTGTTTGAAAAAGTATGTGATGCGTGCAAACAATTTTTGCACAGAGCAGGAAAGACCCTTTCTTGGCCACACGTAGTTGCTACCTGGGTTTTTGTTGGGGTGATATGATATAAGAAATGGGCTAAAATTTACCGACAACTAAATAATCCAGCATTTCATTTGTGGTTTTTTGTCATGCAAACTGTCAGTGAGAACTGCGTCCTAGAGATATATTTATGGCGGCTTGGGTCGGTTGCATTTCACTGACCAAGAGGTATCTTTATTGCTCTGTTTCTTGGGTATTATTATTGTGTTTGAAAAAGTATGTGATGCGTGCAAACAATTTTGCACAGAGCACGAAAGCAGGTTTTTGTTGGGGTGAAGACCCTTTCCTTGGCCCACTAGTGCTCCCTGGGTTTTTTGTTCTGGGGTGATATGTCAGTGCAAATGGGCTAAAACCCTTTACCGACAACTAAATAATCCAGCATTTCATTTGTGGTTTTTTTGCAAACTGTCAGTGGAGAAGAATATTTATGGCTGCGTCAACTAGAGAATATTTATGCTCTGCTTGGGTTGGTTTGAAAAGTCGGTGCAAACCAATTTTTGCACAGAGCAGAAGGTATCTTCTTGGTCCATTGGCTCTGGGTTTTTGTTGGGGTGATATGATTATAAATAATCCAGCATTTGTTTGAAGAACTGCGTCCTAGAGAATATGTGATGCGTGCAAACAATATTTATTGCACAGAGCATTGGAAAGATGCGTGCAAACCCAGGAAAAAGACCCTTCCTTGGCCCACTAGTGCTACCTGGGTTTTGTTGGGTGATATGAGAAAATGGGCTAAAATTACCGACAACTAAATAATCCAGCATTTCATTTGTGTTGTTTTTTTGCAAACTGTCAGTGAGAGAACTGCGTCCTAGAGAATATTTATGGCGCTTGGGTCGGTTGCAACTGACCAAGAGGTATCTTATTGCTCTGTTTCTTGGGTATTATTATTGTTTGTTTTGAAAAAGTATGTGATGCGTGCAAACAATTTTTGCACAGAGCAGGAAAGACCCTTTCCTTGGCCCACTAGTGCTACCTGGGTTTTGTTGGGGTGATATGAGAAAATGGGCTAAAATTTTACCGACAACTAAATAATCCAGCATTTCATTTGTGGTTTTTTGCAAACTGTCAGTGGGAGAACTGCGTCCTAGAGAAATATTTATGGCGCTTGGGTCGGTTGCAACCCTGACCAAGAGGTATCTTATTGCTCTGTTTCTTGGTATTATTATTTTTTGCAACCGTGAACCAAGAGCAGGTATCTTGGCCCATTGCTCTGTTTTGTTGGGTATTATTACCGACAACTAAATTGTGTTTTTTTTGAAAAAGTATGTGATGGCGTTGCAACAATTTTTGCACAGAGCAGAGCAAAAGACCCTTCCTTGGCCCACTAGTGCTACCTGGGTTTTTGTTGGGGTGATATGAAAAATGGGCTAAAATTTACCGACAACTAAATAATCGAGCATTTCATTTTTACCGACAACTAAATAAATCTTCAATGGAGTATAGAACTTTTTTGCTACTGTATATTACCTTTAAAGTACTTTGGACAAACTAGGCAGACGATTCAATAATAAAGAGATTCAGTGTGTGCTTAGCCAGAGTGGTGTCAGATATAAATAAAAGTACAAAGTTGTTAACTAGTGAAAACCCATTTGGCAATAGTATAGAAAAAAGAAGTTTTTGTTCGAGAATGATTATATTTTAAATTAACCCTTACTTTGATTATTATTTTCTTGGTATAAAAATTTCATATCTAACATCACCCTGTTGTCACTTCCCCGCCACGTTGAGGCGACACTGATAGTACTTTTGATTTTGTTTTTATTTTGTGAAGTATATACGTATTATTTAAAAAAATACGCATTACATAGTTATACATTTAAATAAAATCAAAAGTACAAGGGAAGGCCCACCACCACAACTACCAATGAAGCTGTAAGCGATAAAACTGTAATCAAACTGTAAGCAATAAAAAATAAAAATAATGACCCTTTGAATTTCAGCTTAGGCATTCCTTTTGAATTAGATATAAAAACGAAATTTGTTTTGTCGGTTTCTTTTTTGGTCGTTACTGTTGTTAATTTTCAGCTCATGACAGCTTTGGGTAAAAAAGAAGACAAATGAAGAATTAGAAAATTATAATGCTTGAGAACATTGAATCAACCGTGCTGAACCACAGTTGAAAAAAAGTGGAAGATAACAAAATTAGGCAATATTCTAAAGCTAATCTTCAAAACTCTACTAAAATCAAATGTTCTATTCGTGGATAAGAAATACTAATTAGTAATGAATCATTATTGCAACTTAACATAAGTTCTATTCTTTGATTCTGTTTCATAGTTTTTTACTTCTTATTTCAGTTCCCTTTCAGTTTGAAAAAAAAATATATGATAATAATTGTAAAATCATCTTGATTTCTGGAATAAAAATACTATAATATGCGAATAAAATATATTTCTAGAGTAAAAAATTTAGTTTTTTTCCTAATGCAGTTTGTATGTTCCCTGCATGTTTTGCAATATTCATCTCACCTCGCTCACTTCCCAGAATATTTGAATAGTTTCATAATACAGCGAATAATTTCATAATACAGTATAGTCTACAACGAATAAAGACAAACTGAAAAATAAATAGCCAATAAATACAAACTGTCGATTAGAAAAGCACCTAGAAACTACAAACTAAAAAGCTCTTAATAACCATGCAAAAAGAAAAATCGAGAAGAGAGGGAGGAGAGTGAGGAGGAGGAGAGAAAAATAGATATTACTTCAACTCATGGTGAAGTTGGAATCAATTATATGAAAACAAATTTAGTAGCTTTAGCAGTTGATTTCAATCTTTTATTATGACCCAAGCACCTATAATATAAAACACACACAATAAGCAAAGCAAAGCACATGAGGTAGCATTAACACTTGCAAAGGGAAAGCACATTCGGGCTAAGAAGGTAATAGTACATATTGCTTCTTCTCGATTAAGCTGTCTATAGAGAGGTGGTCGAAGTTTGGTCTAAATCACTCATAAATTCATCTTTTTGATGGGTTTTACAATTCTCTCGTGGCTTGTTTGATGAGCTCTGATGATAGGAGTTTCAGACCGGTGTTCAAGGCTAGTCTGAGTGCTGGTTGTGCAAATCGGGTTTATTACTGCATTATAAATGGGCACGTTTGCTTAGGAGTGCATGGTTCATATGGATGGGAGGAGTGACGTGTTGGTGTTATGACAAGAGGCAAAGCACTTGGCTTAGAGGCAGAGGTGATCCCATCTTGGGCAATTCGTACCTCTTTTCTAGTCCCTTTTTCTAATGCTTCATTGGGACCTAGATTACTACTCCTTGGGCACTACACTTCTGATATTACTTCAAGTTGTGAAGGATAGGGCTGGGATATATGAATCCAGTTTCTTCTTAGCAAGGGCCCGGCTGCTCTTCTTAAAAAGTATGAACTTGGATTATCGCTAAATAGCATTAGTGAAATATATTAAAAATTCATCCTTGAACAAGGAATCTAAAAGACAAAAACTTTTTATTGTACATTCAAGTTTTATTAATAAATAATTTAAAAACATTATTAAAACACATTATTCATAGGGCACTGAAATCAATATTATATATGTGAGAAAGGGTTATTTTAAACCCGTCACTATCACTTAAGTGTTTTCTGACGTTTCAATACCTCGATGTTGGAACCTTTGGTCCTGGGTTTTTTTTTTCTTCAGATAAATGTCTTTCCTTGTTTCTTTTCTTTTGAGTTCTTTAATTATCTCTTTCCCATCTGTGGAAATGATAAATTATCTCTTAATATTGGCTGCGCCATTTTTCATTTCTTTAACTGCGTAGTTTGTTTAAACCACAAGGTTTTAATTGCGCAGTTACGGGTGACCCATCATAGCTAAAGTTACTTTCAGATAACAAGTTTGGTCCGTATTGTCGAGGGGTGAAAGAAAGGGCATAAAGCTGATTCATTCGAAGTAAGTTGGCTTGATACATTTGAAGTAAGTTGATTCATAATCTTGGACTTTTTAGCCTAGGTGGAGTCCGGCAGCCTAAAGAAGGGCTGAGATTATATTATTTGCAGTAGGAAAAGAGTTGCGAGACATACCGTCATTTACTACATAGACAGGGGGTCCGTTTACCCTCTGATGAGATAGTTAGAGATTTTAGTGGTGACTCAGTGTGGGTGCATTCTTGGTATAGAGTTTTAACCGTTTGACCATTCAATCACGTTACCATACCCTGGAGCATGGTATACCGTACAAAAGGTACTAACATACTCTATATTTACGGAACAGTAGTGGTAAGCGCGAGCATTCCATTACAATATTTGTCGCCAGAGAGACTTCCCCTCTAGTAAGTGATGTAGCACCATTTTTGCGCCAATATCTGGTGGCAGTCGTGGCTTACCACTAGAAACCCAATATGTATTATTATTTGAACAGTGGGAACATACCATTTCCTTGGTAGAACGTGATAGTCCAAGGCAAATCACGCCACCGTGTCACTCAATGGTTGGCAAACGACACCTTTCTGGCACAAAAACTAGCATTCCTAAGGCATTTTCAGACATTTTCCACCAAAGAACCATGTAAACTAGACTTAAACTTAAAGAATTATACACTACATCGTTTAAACTTAAAGAAAATTCCCAATAGCGTTTCTTTTGATGATTTGTGATAAATATACGCCAGCAGGGCACAATGTACCTTTCTAGTGGCAACATCTGGTACCCGTCATCATCACTTGAGCGTTTTCTGGCGTTTGGATATCACAGTATATATATATTTTTATTTGAACAGTGGGAACATGCTATTTCATTGCTAGAACGTGATAGTCCAAGGCAGTTCACTCCACCATGGCACTCAATGGCTGGCACAAGTTACCCTCTGGAGCAAACTATTATTCCTAAGGTATCTTCAGACATTTTCTTGGTAAAAAATGATGCTTCCAAGTGTATTTTGGTAATTTTTCGTTTAAAGAGTATGATTTAGGATGTTTAGTTGTGCTATTTCGCGGTATAGCTTGCCCGTATCACCTTTGTTGGTGTTTCAAAGAGAATTTTGGAAGAAGTTGCTTAATTTGCTGTTTCTTGGTTTGGCTCGTCAGCGTTAGCTTTTTTGTGTGTTTCCAAGTGTGTTTTGGAAGTTTTTTTCGTTTGAAACGTTAGATTTAGGATGTTTAGTTTCACTGCTTCGTGGTTTAGCTTGTCTGTGTTAGCTTTGTTGGTGATTCCAAGTGTTTTTAAGTTTTTTGTTTGAAACGTTTGATTTAGGATGTTTAGTTTCAATGTTTCGAGGTTTACCTTGTCTGTTTTAGCGCTGCTGGTGTTTCCATGAGTATTTGGAAGTTTTTCGTTTGAAACTTTAAGATTTAGGATGTTTAGTTGTGCTCTCTCTTGGTTTAGCTTGTCAGTGTTAGCCCTCTTTGTGTTTCAAAGAGTATTTTGGAAGAAGTTATTTAGTTCTTCTGTTTCGTGGTTTAGCATGTCTGTATTAGCTTTATTGTTTTTCCAAGCGTTTTCTGGAAGTTTTTTTTTAGAACACATGATTTAGGATATCTAGTTGTGATTTTTGCGGTTTAGCTTGTCTGTGTTAGCTGTGTTGCTAATTCTAAGTGTGTTTTAGAAGTTTTTCGTTTATAACATATGATTTAGGATGTTTAGTCTTGCTGTTTCGTGGTTTAGCTTGTCTTTTTAAGCGTTTTTTGGTGATCCCAAGCGTATTTTCAAAGTTTTTTGTTTTGTGTGTCTGACTGTGTTTGCCTCTCTCTGTGTGTTGGTGTGTCTGACTGCGTGTTTGTGTATGTTTTTCTATTTAGACACAGCAGAGCCTACAGAAGTACCTACAGGATCTTGCTTCGCATTCACTACATGCAACTGCTTAACAGTTCTTACATATGAGCTGCATGTTTTCTGGCATCTGTTTTCGACATTTTATAACAAGTGGCTCTTCTGTCCTGCATTAAAAGAGATTCAAGTACCTGGACAGCAAATTTGATTCTATGTTTATTCATTAGTTCAATAGTTTTCTTATTTACCATTTCAGTATCCTCGTTATATAAATCTATGAATTTCTTCGATAGCGTAGATCTTCCTTTTGACGTCTTGTACTTAGAAGGTGATGGAAGATCAATTGACATTGCGCTTCCCAAATAGGTTATTTCATTTGTATAGTCTTGGGCATATTTGACAACAAGAAGCCCACAGCTTGAAGAATCTACTTGTGGAGCTATTCTGCACGAGTCAAGTTCAAGTTCTATGTAGCGTTTATCCACTCCCTTCATCAGATTTTTTAGGTTGGAAAGAACTAGCCTCCCGTGAGCGTGGTTTAACGGCTTCTGGCTATCAAGAAGATAGAAAGTTTTCTTGGAGAAATCACATATTCCCAAAATGAAATGATTCTTGGACTTCGTATTCGTTATATCACACATATTGACACACAATGGAACAAACAAAACACTGCAATCATTCGAAACATCACTAAAACTCTCTCTAGGCGTATCTGGGTAAGTATTCAAAGCATCAATACTTGTCAAGTTGAAAGTAGAGTAGCTATCGATAGTTCTTGCTGACGCACAGCTAGAAGTTACAAGATTCACGAGGTATGAAACAATTCCAGTTGTGAGCCAAGTATCAGGCGTCAGCAGTGATTCAAGGTCTTGAAAGAAAATTGGAAACACACGTCTGTGTCCCTCAAGGGAAAACCAGTAGCTCTCCACCAATCTAGTTTCTCTGCGTTTTCTACGATAGCAGAATCGGTAGATTTGACCACTATTCCAAAAAGCCTTTTTAAATGCTGGATCACTTGCTTTGCTTCGTCATACAAATCACTTATGGGCCCTTTAAAACGCGTAACCATGACAAAGGGCTGTAGGAATTATAGACTGGTTAGCTTCAACACGAAGATTCGGTCTCCTTACCCTTTTTTGGGGTTCACCAGTTGAGTGGGGCTATGCAGCCTTTTTCGAACAGACTTCACAAACTGTACATCTTCCGCTTGCTTTGCAACTTTTGAATTATGATTCCCATCAGAGCTTTTCGATTGGGGTTTGGAACTCTTTTTAAGTGAAGCTACTTCAATAATTTCTTTTTTTTCATTTCTGAAACCCGTTTCGAATGTATTCTGCTCCCTGCTTGTTTTCAAGTCAGCTTTCGCAGTTTCATTAATTGACGGTGAAAAACTCCCCTCATTCTGATCATCACTATCAGCAGTAGACGACAATTCCTTGGCTGCTAGAGAATCTGCTGCAGGTTTAATATTGTAACAGTCCTGAATGGTTAATGAGCTTTTTATTCCAGGCCTCACGTGCCTTTTAGATCTCCCCTTCACGTTCTTGAGTGTTTTCAGCTGTATAACTGATTTTTCTGTTACTAGTGCATGTCCTCGAGATCTTAAAACTGCTAGTTTGCAAGGACATGCAGAGATTCCAAAATTACAAGAACAATCATAAACTTCAACCAAACTATTCCTCTTAGCACCCTTTGTCACAATTTTATTTCCTCTAACAGTGATTGTTTCTGTTCGTGGTGTCACAACATTAACCTTCTTTCTAGTCAGATTTGAAACAAGATACACTTGCTTTTCGTTGCAAAATGTAACATGTCCCTTTCTCCATAGAGTTTCTGCTATGTCAACTAAACCACTTTGCTGGCGGTCTTCTCTTGTCGTATTTATTTCGCAAAAGGAATCTGATGCATCTACTTCTTGGACCATACGCAGAAACATTTCATTCCTCGATTCAAGTGGATCTTCTTCCTGCTTGATATGAACTACGTTTTCCTTATGTGCCTTCTCAAGGAGTCTATAATCTCCTATTCCCTATATCCTCGAGACACGTGTGTATAATATTCATCGTCTAAACAAAGAAGGCCCAAGATACATCTGTCCATTGGTATATCTCGCTTTTGTTGTATAACTCTTTTCATCACAGCATTGAATGACTCTGCGGTATTGTTGGTTATTCCGGAGACTGGATTAAAATCAGGAATCTGGGAAACGATGAAGGCACAATCATACTTCAACATGTCAGATTCCAGATTATCTCGAAAGTAGGTAAATGCAGGGATGGACCATTTCACGAGCCTGTCAGTTCTTATTTGGTAATACTCATCTTCACTTTTTGATCTTAGCAACTGAAGAATATCTTCTTGAACTACCTTGATGTCTTCTTTAGATGCCCCCATTTTCTGAAGTGCATGTTTTGCATTGATCCGATAGTGTAGCCAGCAATGAGCAGCCTGAATATGAGGAAATATTTTTTTTCTCGCAACCTCTATACCCTTTTCTCTATCACTCACAAAAGAATTTTGCGGTGAATTGATGCTTGGTGCTTTCTTCATTAGAACTATAAACAGCTCTTCGTGCGAATCAGCTGATCTATTTGTGTGAAGTAAAAATGCAATTGGAATCAGAGGTGTTGTCCCCTTATGGTCGAAGTCAGGATGTCGGAATGTCAGAGCTGAAACCCAGTAATTTCCAATGTTATATTTGGTATCATAATAGAACACTATCGGGATACCGTGTTTTACAAAGTAATCAACCTCTAAGATGGCAAATTCTGATATACAGGTGACGGCTGCTTCTCCTTGCCCAAAAAAATTTTTCTGTCACAACAAAATCAGTTTCCGTCATAAGATATCGAATCATATTACATGTGTCTTTGGATATCATGCTTTTTCTGGCCAAAGAAAAGGCATCCTTTACCTGCCGCTGACTTCTTGGAACATTTGTCTGCAGCTCATTCACTGTCTTGCTAAACTCGTTATGGAAATGTTCTCGGGGCGTCATTGTTGTGGTTTTTGCTACATTTTTGGCTCTTATTAATACAGATTTCTCAGAAGGAACAAAAGGGATAGCTTTTATTCCTTCTTTCTTTTTATGGTTTCCATGGGGGTCACAATTGGATTTTCTGTCACAAGTACCAACATAATGAATCACCGTATATAGGCAGTGCTCAAGGGGACAGTTGAATGCACATTGCTCATATCGAAAGATATATCTCTTCAAATCAACCATCTTGCCTTCAATCATCCGTTGATTAACTCTCTTTCTGAAGTTTGGATGAACAGAGGGTACAGATACTGAGTGTCCCCCACTACTTCTGCTATAACGGTAACCATCGGCCTTGTAGTCTTGTAAGTATTCAAAACTATCTGAATATACTAAAAAAATACTATCTGCAGTAGGATAGGCTGGAACTTTGTTCTTGCAGAGTCTAAACTTTGATATACCAGTTTCGTGAGCGGTCCTTAAGATTATGGCAGCCTCAGTAGATCTAAGTGCCGATTTCTTGGTTTTCGTAAATATGTGGGTCCACTGGATTAGGAAGTGAGGCGCCATGTATTGTTTGAATTACACTTGGCGATCATTTTGAAAATCTTGTACTTTTTTGGACAAAAAACAAACATTCAGAGAAGGCTTATTAAAAGCCGATTTATTTTTCTCAGGCTGTGTACTATAAATCTGTGTTTCGTAAGAGCCCTGGTAATTGTCTTCACATAATTCATTGGCTATGTATACCGTTTTGTTAACGTTACTTTTTTGTTCTGGGTTTCTTTTATTGTTTTCATCATAGGCGTCATTAATCTGGAACTCATTTTCTACTTCCAGTCGAAAACATTCCACCATATTCTCTTGGTAGTCAACCTTTTCCATGTCCTTGCACTCTTTAGTGTCCATGCACTCTTTAATGTCCATGCACTCGTTAATTTCCATGCACTCCTTGAACTCCATGTCCAGCTTATCATTTTCAAAGTTCCCTTCGGTATCAATCACTGGATTAGGAAGTGAGGCGCCATGTATTGTTTGAATTACACTTGGTCGATCATTTTGAAAATCTTGTACTTTTTTGGACAAAAAACAAACATTCAGAGAAGGCTTATTAAAAGCCGATTTATTTTTCTCAGGCTGTGTACTATAAATCTGTGTTTCGTAAGAGCCCTGGTATTTGTCTTCACATAATTCATTGGCTATGTATACCGTTTTGTTAACGTTACTTTTTTGTTCTGGGTTTCTTTTATTGTTTTCATCATAGGCGTCATTAATCTGGAACTCATTTTCTACTTCCAGTCGAAAACATTCCACCACCATATTCTCTTGGTAGTCAACCTTTTCCATGTCCTTGCACTCTTTAGTGTCCATGCACTCCATGCACTCCTTGAACTCCATGTCCAGCTTATCATTTTCAAAGTTCCCTTCGGTATCAATCTTTTCTGACACCTTTGCTTTAAAGTGTGTTTGGTAACCATCCTTATTCATTTTAACTCCCTGTTGTTCATCTTCATCTGTGGATTTGCACATTGTACTTACCATTTTGAGCTCACATTCTTTCAAATACCTCTTATTTCTTCTTTCAAGCTTGAGAATTTCATTTTTTTCTTTGTATATGTTGATGGATGTGCCACGAGAGCCTCTTTCTTCTTGTTTTGACCCATCATCCGAATAGAAATTACGAGTGAAACTAAAAAGACACGTATTTCATTGTC
Source organism: Artemia sinica (assembly GCA_027921565.1). Classification (NCBI taxonomy): domain Eukaryota; kingdom Metazoa; phylum Arthropoda; class Branchiopoda; order Anostraca; family Artemiidae; genus Artemia; species Artemia sinica. The sequence continues at coordinate 19,424 of JAPEVW010000174.1, forward strand.
TTAAAAACTACATCCACGAGTCTGTGAAAGGGGATCCAAACTTAAATGAGTAAAGCATTACTAGAGAGCAGTTGGATGTCAAATCCCCCTAAAAAAGGGAACGAAACTGCTTCTCTTTCAATGGCTTGGAACTTTGCTAAAAAAAAATTCAAATGAATTTACTGAAAAAATGTGCATTGTTAGTTTATCGTTTTATGTTATAACGTTGATCCTTACTTTCAGTTGAAAAACATTCTTTTTTTTAATTTGTTTTCTGATCGTTTTTCTAATAATGCTGGTAAATTTTCAATAATACATTAAAAGTACAGTAAAATAAAACAGTTTTTTGTAATAAAAATTACAGGGAAATAAACACTTAAACCGCTGAGCTTCCTGGAATTAATGTTCATTATTTTCAATAGTTCCTTACAGTTATACGGACTATTATATTGATTTTACACTTTTTGTCGTTGATGTTTTGAAAAACAAAAGCACGCTGTTCGAGATACATATAGTTTTCAATAAAACGGAAAGGACATAACATACCTTAGACTTTTATGGTTTGGGAAGGGAGAAAGGGGCAGTAGCCAAACTCCTATTGGTAGTAATTTTTGTTGACCATATAAAATTAGGGGGACAAAAGTATTTTTGTCCCCCCGATATAATTCCACCCGGGAAATTCCTCTGAGCCCCCCTGAAAACGGCCTTGGGTTGCACCCCTTACCGTGTTGGTTTGAGGGATATCAGACCAAGAGAGTGCATTTCAATGCCAAAATAGTCAACAAAATTTGGAGATAGCTATTTTCTTCAAAATAGTTGAAAGGCCCAATAACTGTCTTTTGAGATAAAATGACCCCCTACAGCCCCTGGAGGTAAGCTTTTAAGTTATAACAAATGTCTTTTGTTTTATTTGTTATTGGGAAGTGTGCATACACATATGCTGATATTTATTCCTTAAAATCTTAATTATTTTTTATTTCTTAAAATTATAAAAGTGAAAACATTAAAAAAAATTTCAGTAAAGTACAAATTATATTCTAGCTTTTAGAAAGCATAGAGTTTAGAACCCTACTTAGGTTAATTTCTGCTCGTTATGAGTTTGACTTGTTTTAATTTTTGTTTGTTTTGGGTTTCATTTATTTATTGATACTGATATATGGTAGTTGTATGCTTGGTAGATTATTTTATTCTATTCTTTTTTCATTTTTGGTTTAATGGAGTTCTTTATTTTTTTTTGGAAACTTATTTTGTGCAAAAAGTTTTTGTGATTAATTTTTTTTCGTTTTATATTGACATAGTTTTTTTCAGGGAGAAAGATTGAGCCTCTTCTGAAGTTAAACAGCCATCCCTTCCATAAGAACCTTAAATACCCCCTGGGCATAAACTATGACCCTTGCCCCTAATCTCTGGGGTCTGTTTCAACCCTAAAAGCCTTGTTATATGATATTTAGACTATTTTGAATAGAAGGGGTATCTCAAAATTTCTAGTAGACGCACTTTAGGACAATACGACGTGTGGGTAGGGTGGAGAGGGTAGCTGCCCTCTGATCACTGACTCTTACTAGATCCCTCTGATCTGAAAAAAAAACATTGTGCCAACATCGTTCTTTACTTAGGCACTGCTTCTGCGCTGCCTATGATTTTATTTTTTTTTGTCGTCGATGTATTGAAAAACAAAAGATACATATAGTTTTCAATAAAACGGAAAGTACATAACAGGCTTAAGTCTTTTATGGTTTGGGAAAGGAGAAAGGGGCAGTAGCCAAACTCCTCTTAGTAGTAATTTTTTGTTGACAATATAAAAATAAACCAGACTATGCACATAATATTTTTTCAAGAACAATTGTTGCAGTAGAAGCAGTAAACAATAGCGGTGTCTGCTTTGACAATAAACTTGTCAAACACGCAAAGGTTTTTTTTGTAGCTATATAAAAGCTTCTCATTCTAATATTAAGTAACCCTTGTGTTTCAGGAGACAACGTTAGAAAATTTGGGACAACAATTAAAAATAGTCAAACTTTAGCGTAAAGAGCAACGTATCAAGGAGGAGCGAAACCTCCTCATACGAAAATAATTTCTGTTCGTTTTATGTTATAACGTTGATCCTTACTTTCAGTTGAAAAACATTCTTTTTATTTTAATTTGTTTTCTGATCGTTTTTCTAATAATGCTGGTAAATTTTCAATAATACATTAAAATTACAGTAAAATAAAACAGTTTTTTTAATAAAAATTACAGTGAAATAAACACTTAAACCGCTGAGCTTCCTGGAATTAATGTTCATTATTTTCAATAGTTCCTTACAGTTATACGGACTATTATATTGATTTTACACTTTTTGTCGTTGATGTTTTGAAAAACAAAAGCACGCTGTTCGAGATACATATAGTTTTCAATAAAACGGAAAGGACATAACATACCTTAGACTTTTATGGTTTGGGAAGGGAGAAAGGGGCAGTAGCCAAACTCCTATTGGTAGTAATTTTTGTTGACCATATAAAATTAGGGGGACAAAAGTATTTTTGTCCCCCCTCGATAAATTCCACCCGGGAAATTCCCCTGAGCCCCCCCCCCCCCCTGAAAACGGCCTTGGGTTGCACCCCTTACCGTGTTGGTTTGAGGGATATCAGACCAGAGAGTGCATTTCAATGCCAAAATAGTCAACAAAATTTGGAGATAGCTATTTTCTTCAAAATAGTTGAAAGGCCCAATAACTGTCTTTTGAGATAAAATGACCCCCTACAGCCCCTGGTATGTAAGTTTTTAAGTTATAAAAAATGTCCTTTGTTTTATTTGTTATTGGGAAGTGTGCATACACATATGCTGATTATTATTCCTTAAAATTTTAATTATTTTTTATTTCTTAAAATTATAAAAGTGAAAACATTAAAAAAATTTCAGTAAAGTACAAATTACATTCTAACTTTTAGAAAGCATAGAGTTTAGAACCCTACTTAGGTTAATTTCTGCTCGTTATGAGTTTGACTTGTTTTAATTTTTGTTTGTTTTGGGTTTCATTTATTTATTGATACTGATATATGGTAGTTGTATGCTTGGTAGATTATTTTATTCTATTCTTTTTTCATTTTTGGTTTAATTGGAGTTCTTTATTTTTTTTTGGAAACTTATTTTGTGCAAAAAGTTTTTGTGATTAATTTTTTTCGTTTTATATTGACATAGTTTTTTTCAGGGAGAAAGATTGAGCCTCTTCTGAAGTTAAACAGCCATCCCTTCCATAAGAACCTTAAATACCCCCTGGGCATAAACTATGACCCTTGCCCCTAATCTCTGGGGTCTGTTTCAACCCTAAAAGCCTTGTTATATGATATTGAGACTATTTTGAATAGAAGGGGTATCTCAAAATTTCTAGTAGACGCACTTTAGGACAATACGACGTGTGGGTAGGGTGGAGAGGGTAGCTGCCCTCTGATCACTGACTCTTACTAGATCCCTCTGATCTGAAAAAAAATACATTGTGCCAACATCGTTCTTTACTTAGGCACCGCCACTTCTGCGCTGCCTATGATTTTATTTTTTTTTTGTCGTCGATGTTTTGAAAAACAAAAGATACATATAGTTTTCAATAAAACGGAAAGTACATAACAGGCTTAAGTCTTTTATGGTTTGGGAAAGGAGAAAGGGGCAGTAGCCAAACTCCTCTTAGTAGTAATTTTTGTTGACAATATAAAAATAAACCAGACTATGCACATAATATTTTTTCAAGAACAATTGTTGCAGTAGAAGCACTAAACAATAGCGGTGTCTGCTTTGACAATAAACTTGTCAAACACGCAAAGGTTTTTTTCTTAGCTATATAAAAGCTTCTCATTCTAATATTAAGTAACCCTTGTGTTTCAGGAGACAACGTTAGAAAATTTGGGACAACAATTAAAATAGTCAAACTTTAGCGTAAAGAGCAACGTATCAAGGAGGAGCGAAACCTCCTCATACGAAAATAATTTCTGTTCGTTTTATGTTATAACGTTGATCCTTACTTTCAGTTGAAAAACATTCTTTTTTTTTAATTTGTTTTCTGATCGTTTTTCTAATAATCTACTACTACTACTACTAACAACTCATCGCAGCACCAAGCCGCCTGAGGCCAACACAGCTACGCACGCTCCTCCTCCACCCCAATCTATTCAAGGCCTCCCTTTTTACACCTGCCCACGAAGTTCCCATTTCCTTTAAATCTTTCTTTATGACGTCCTCCCACCCCAGACGGGGACGACCTGCTTTCCGTTTAGCCCTAGATGGTTTGGCCGAAAAGAACAATCTTCGGCAATCTGTCATCCTTCATCCGCACAACATGCCCCAACCACCTCAACCTTTCTTTCATTATAGACCTAGAAAGCGGTATTGAACCACATTTTTCATATAGCCTATTGTTTGAAATACGGTCAGTCAGCCGGGTACCCAGAACAATCCTTAAGCAATTTCTCTGGAAAACATCTAGCAAATCTTCATCCGCTTTTTCGGAGCGTCCATGCTTCAGAGCCATATTTGACCACTGTCATCACTGTAGCTTCTAAGATTCTAATCTTGGTTTGTAGACTTATCTTCCTATTCTTCCAGACTTTTTTTAACTGTGTGAAAAAACACCCTGAGCCTTGGCTATTCTATTTTTTAACATCTTCACTGCTCCCACCATCTTTACTAATAATACTACCAAGATAAGTGAAACTGCCCACCTGATCAATCTTTTCATTACCCAACATCACCTTTTCATCGTCACTTATTCCTAGCCTTAGTGACTTAGTCTTCCTAACATTAATTTTCAAACCAATACTAGCACCCTGAACTCGCAAAACCTCTAAAACTTCATTCATTTTGCTCACACTATCATCTAGGATGCTTAAATCATCAGCATAATCCAAGTCCAGGAGACTTTTTCCTCCCCATTTGATTCCGTGGTCTCCCATTGCCTTTCCTGTGCTCCTTAAAACAAAGTCCATCAAAATAATCCATATAAAGGGGGATAGAACACAGCCCTGCTTAACTCCTGATTTAATACAAAACCAGCTGCTAACCTCATTTCCTACCTTAACCGCAGCAGTGTTATTCTCGTACATAGCACTAATCACTTTAATGTATTTGTCTGGTATACCATACAAAGATAAAACCTTTACTAAAGCTCCTCTATCAACAGAATCGAACGCTTGCTCATAATCTATAAAACTGAGGACCAAAGGAGTTTGAAAACTTAGGCACTTCTCAATTATTAACCTAAGAGTGAAAATTTGGTCAACACATCCTCTACCTTTTCTAAAACCGCACTGCTCTTCTCTTAAAACTTTGTCTACGGCATCTCTCAGTCTAAAAAGTATCATATTACTAAGCAATTTGCTACCTACAGAGACCAGACTAATGCCTCGATAATTACCACACTCACTTTTATCACCTTTCTTATAAAGTGGCTTAATTAATGCTGGTAAATTTTCAATAATACATTAAAATTACAGTAAAATAAAACAGTTTTTTGTAATAAAAATTACAGTGAAATAAACACTTAAACCGCTGAGCTTCCTGGAATTAATGTTCATTATTTTCAATAGTTCCTTACAGTTATACGGACTATTATATTGATTTTACACTTTTTGTCGTTGATGTTTTGAAAAACAAAAGCACGCTGTTCGAGATACATATAGTTTTTCAATAAAACGGAAAGGACATAACATACCTTAGACTTTTATGGTTTGGGAAGGGAGAAAGGGGCAGTAGCCAAACTCCTATTGGTAGTAATTTTTGTTGACCATATAAAATTAGGGGGACAAAAGTATTTTTGTCCCCCCTCGATAAATTCCACCCGGGAAATTCCTCTGAGCCCCCCCTGAAAACGGCTTTGGGTTGCACCCCTTACCGTGTTGGTTTGAGGGATATCAGACCAAGAGAGTGCATTTCAATGCCAAAATAGTCAACAAAATTTGGAGATAGCTATTTTCTTCAAAATAGTTGAAAGGCCCAATAACTGTCTTTTGAGATAAAATGACCCCCTACAGCCCCTGGAGGTAAGCTTTTAAGCTATAAAAAATGTCTTTTGTTTTATTTGTTATTGGGAAGTGTGCATGCATTTTTCGGCTGGGGCAGGGAGGACGAATTTTCTGCCGGGAGAAATTTCAATGGAGAGGAAAGCTTCCAGGGGGTGAAATTTTCAGAAGAAATTTTAAACTGGGTGAATTTGCTAGAATTCATATACGAAATTTCTTTATATGTCTTGCTTTCTCTTTACCGATTCAATTTTCGCGTCGAGATGTTAAGGGTAATTGTCCGGGGTAAATTCCGGGGTTAAATTAACCATATCAGATAGAAAAAATGTTTGTGGAAAACTGGTTAGGGTTTACTCAGTCACAAATTAGAACTTATATTTTCCTTATTATGGATCACTATCTATTGATGGCAGCCAAAAATGGGGCAACAAATATTTTTCCATGGTTTTTCCCTATTCTGCTCTCTTTCCTTTGGTTACTTTATAATTACTTTATAGTCCCAAACTTCCAGGCGGGCCATGCCCCCCTGCCTCCTCTTGTCGGTGCCCATGTTTAACATACCTGTCAACACTCTCTAAACTTTAACCTCAATACTTTGAAGATTTTTCAACCTCAACCGTTGAAGGTTCTTTCCCTCAGAAAATACCCCCACCCCCTGCCGCAGCTCATTGGTCTACAAACACTTTCGACTTATAAAAAAAAAGTACTTGAACTCTCAATTTCCGATCTAATGAGCACCCTCTGAAGCTTTTGCGACCATGAGGCATAGGTGTGGATGAGGAAGGGATAGTCCTTTCCTATACGAAATAAATTCTGCTCATTTTGGGGTTTAATGTTAATCTTTACTTTCATAGCAACAGCGTACACCAGAAGTATTCCCAGAAATCATAAGGGAGTACATAACAATTTGACATTTTTGTTTATTTTTTCGTTTCCGTTGCATCCCCCCCCCCCCCAAAAAAAAAAAAATATTCACCGTCATTTTTACTTAATTTGGATAACTTGGCTCCAGCTTTACCACCACCACTCCCCTCCCCCCCTTCCCAGGATTTTGAAGAAATTACGGCACGGTCAAAACCCCTATGCATTCCAGAGGCCAGAACATACTTTGCACTTTACTGAATTAAATTTGAAAAAAACTTGTTTATTAGATTTTCGACTATGTTGAACAAAATGGCTATCTCAGAATTTTAATTGGGTAACTATTTATGTTATTTTATTATGTTCATGGCCGTATATTTGGTTTTAAAATACGCTTCTCTATCTATCTATCTAATATGCAGGATAATTAAACCAAACACATTTTGCATGCAGACCCGCTATACTTTAACCCCCCCCCCTTCTAATATGCAAATATATAGCCCAAATTTATTTCTAAAGTAACGAAGAAACTAACGAAAAAACTGGTGTGTTCTCGAATATTACACAGCGTAAACTTGAGGGAGTGGCGTATAAGACACAAGTATCAAAATTCCTTTCCCCTACGGAAATTAAAAAAAAAATAAAACTCAAATAAAACTCTCAAATTTTGAAAGTCTTATTTTTCACGGGGGGTATTTTCCATGGGGGGGGGGGGGGGTAATTTTGTTTTAATTATTTGGTGAGCCAAAATCAAAACCTGCATTAATTCAAAAAACGTTCAAAAATAAAATAAAAAAACAAGTTTTTTAATTGAAAGTAAGGAGCGACATGAAAACTTAAAACGAACAGAAATTACTCCATATATGAAAGGGGCTGTCCCATCCTCAACGTCTCTCTCTCTCTAATTACGCTAAAGTTTGACTCTTTCTTACAACTCTATTTTTTTAAACAATAAAATTTTAGCGCAAAGAGCGAGACGTTGAGGAGGGGACAGCCCCTGTCATATTAGGAAAAATTTCTGTTCGTTCTAAGTTTTAATTTCGCTCCTTACTTTCAATTAAAAAAACTTTTTTTTTTAATTTAATTTTTGAACGTATATGAAACCACCGTACCTACCCCCACCTAAACAATGACTCATTCCCCTCCCTCATTATAGCTGATACGTAAACACAGATCGCCAAGCACAGCTTAATTTCATTACAAATAAAGCGAATCAACTTGATTGAATCCAGTCCTGCCTTCGTGTGCCATTACTTCTTTTACAACTGAGAATCTAAAATATAGTTATTCATATTTTTAAACTGGAGCTTGAAACCTCCACGGCAGGGTTATCTGATATGATGTATCTGATAAATAGATTTTCAGTAAGATCTCTTGCTTTTTTTTTTTGGGGGGGGGGGGCCCCTTTTTCAAAAATTAGGCAAATTTTCTCAAATTTTTGGTTTTGGGTGTGGAACAATAAACTGAAAGAATTTTATATATTGATACCAATAGATATATCGAAAGAATTGACTTATTATGTTGATTCCAAATATATTAGTTTCATTAAATTTAATCTTACCCATCAAAAGCTACGGGTCAGAGAAAATTTGTCTGAAAAAGTGGGAGAGACCTTCTTGAAGTCATATAATTTTAATGAAAACCACACCATCAGATTGAAACTGTAGATGTTTCAAGCTCATATCTGCAAAAATGTGGAATTTTGCAATTTTTACCAGAAGAAAAATCACAGATGCGTGTTTATTTGGCTTTTTGTTGTTGTTTTTTTTTCCAGGGGTGATCGTATCGACCTTGTAGGCCTAGAACGTAAGGATAGGGCTCGTTCTAATGGAAATGAAAAGTTCTTGTACCTTTTTTGTCTATATATAAAAATAGAGAACATAGAAATACTGATCTTTTTTTCTGCGCTACCAAAAGTACTGTTTTCATATAACTTTACAGTTTCATGAAATGTAATTAAACAAATAGGAAAGGTTTTCATCTAAAATAAGGAGCAAGTTTAAAACTTAAAACAAATATAACACCTTTTCAACACCTTGCTCATTAAACAAAAGTATTTGTTTTTTGCGGGGGTTATATGGGAGGATCTTTCCATGAAGGAAGTTTTCATTGGGAAGGAGCATTGCTGTGAAGGGGGTGCCGCATTTCACAGCATTATTAAAGAAAAAGATCAGAAATTAAATAAAAAAACAAGTTTTTCAACTGAAAGTAAGGAGCACCATCAAAACCCAAAACGGACAGAAAATATTACGTATATGATTTGGTTCAACCCCTAGTCAATACTTCGCTCTTCAAGCCAAAGAATTTTTAGTACTTTCATAAGAGCTATTTATTGTAATTAACGGCCTTTGTGATTAAGTAAACATTTTTAAAGAATTGGAACAAAATTCGAACTTTAGCTTAAAGAGCAAGGTATTGAATAGGGGGGGAACCCCCTAATATACGTATTAAAAATCAATGAATATAGAAGTTCGGTACGTAAGTTAATTCGTAAGTTACGTACATTTATTACTAATCAAAACGTTCGTAAATAAAATTAAACAAGTTTTGAAAAATCCATTTAATAAAAAAAAGCAAAATTAATATACAAATTTTGTTTTAATTATTCATGTGCGGTGAGCCAAAATCAAAACCTGCATTAATTCAAAAACGTTCAAAAAATAAATAAAAAAACAGGTTTTTTAACTGAAAGTATGGAACTTCGAATGAGCTCTCTCTTGATTTTATAGGGCCAATGGGTCGGTACGATTACCCCTGAAAAAAAAAAACACGCCTCCGTGATCTTTCTTCTGGCAAAAAATACAAAGTTGCAGATTTTTGCAGATATGAGCTTGAAACATATGTAACAGGGCTTTCTGATACGCTAAATCTGACGGTGCTTTTCATTAAAATTATTTCACTTGTAGGGGATGTTTCCCCCCTCTTTCAAAAATCAGGCAAATTTTCTCAGGCTCGTAGCCTTTTATGAGTAATACTAAACTTAATAAAATTTATATATTTAGAATTAGCATTATAAGCCCATTCTTTTGATACATTTATTGACATCAAAACTCCGTTTTTAAAAGTTTCGATTACTATTGAGCCGTATCACTTGTTTTTTTTATTGTTTTTTTTTTTTATTACGCATATGTTATTACGTATATAAGGGGGTTCTCCCCTTAGTCAATACCACGCTCTTTACGATAAAGTTAAAATTTTGTTTAAATCACAAATCGCTGAATCACAAAGGCTGTTTAATTAGAATAGATAGCTCTTTTGAAAGCACTATAAAAAACTGTAGCGTAAAGAGCGAGGTATTGACTTGGGGATGATCCCACTCATATACGTAATAATTTCTGTTCGTTTTAAGTTCTTATGTTGCTTCTTACTTTCAGTTGAAAAAACTTGTTTTTTTTTAATTTAATTTTCTGATCGTTTTTAAATAATGCTGGAAATCCGGCGCCCCCTTCATAGAAATGTCCCTTACCCCAGGAAACATCTTCCACGGAAAGATTTTCCCGAGTACCCCCTCCTCCTGCACCCCCCCCCCCAACCAGAAAAAAATCCTTCATGAAAATGGCTGTAAACTTCATAATAACCAAACAATATCTAAACAATGGGCAAAGTTCATAAATTGCAGCCCTTCCCCTGGGAACAGTGGGGAATTCAGTCATCTTAAAAGACATATTTATTAGATTTTCGACTATGTTGAACAAAAATGGCTATCTCAGAATTTTAATTGGGTAACTTCGGGGAAAAAATGAGCATGGGAGGGGGCCAAGTTGCCCTCCAATTTTTTTGGTCACTTCAAAAGGGCACTAGAACTTTTAATGTCCATTCAAATGAGCCCATTTACGATATTCTAGGATTACTGGATTGATACGATCACCCCTGGGGAAATAAAAAAATAAATAAATAAAATAAACACGCATCCGTGATCTTTCTTCTGATTAAATAAAAAAAACAAGTTTTTTAAACTGAAAGTAAGGAGCGACATTAAAACTTAAAACGAACAGAAATTATTCCGTATATGAAAGGGGCTGTCCCCTCCTCAACGCCTCGCTCTTTACGCTAAAAGTTTGACTCTGGGTCACAACTTTATTTTTTAAAAGAATAAAAAACTTTAGCGTAAAGAGCGAGGCGTTGAGGAGGGGACAGCCCCTTTCATATACGGAATAATTTCTGTTCGTTTTAAGTTTTAATGTCGCTCCTTACTTTCAGTTTAAAAAACTTGTTTTTTTTATTTAATTTTCTGATCGTTTTTCAGTTAATGCAGCAGCTTTTATTTGCATAAAAAATTTTACTTTTCTTTTGCTAAATGGATGTCTTTACAAATTAACTTACGTAACTAACTTCTATATTCGTATATTTTTCTTCTGGCAAAAAATACAAAGTTGCAGATTTTTGCAGATATGAGCTTGAAACCAATGTAATAGGGTTTGCTGATATGCTGAATCTGACGGTGTGATTTTCATTAAAATTCTTTCACTTGTAGGGGATGTTTCCCCCTCTTTAAAAAATCGAGTAAATTTTCTCAGGCTCGTAGCCTTTGATGAGTAATACTAAACTTAATAAGATTTATATATTTAGGATCAGCATTATATAACACATTCTTTTGATACATTTATTGACATCAAAATTTCGTTTTTAAAAGTTTCGATTACTATTGAGCCGTATCGCTTGTTTTTTTATTGTTTTTTTTTTATTACGTATATGTTATTACTTATATGAAGGGGTTCTCCCCTTAGTCAATACCACGCTCTTTACGTTAAAAGTTAAAAATTTTGATTCACAAACCCCTGAATCACAAAGGCCGTTTAATTAGAATAGATAGCTCTTTTGAAAGCACTAAAAAAAAAACTGTAGCGTAAAGAGCGAGGTATTGACTTGGGGGAGAACCCCCTCACATACGTTATAATTTCTGTTCGTTTTAAGTTCTAATATTCCTTCTTACATTTCAGTTGAAAAAACTTGTTTTTTTTTTTTACTTAACTTCTGATCGTTTCTTAAATAATGCTTGGAAATCCGGCGCCCCCTTCATAGAAATGTCCCTTACCCCAAAGAAACATCCTCCACGGAAATATTCTCCAGAGTAATCCCCTCCTCTAGCCCCCCCCCCCCCCCCTCCAGAAAAAATCCTTCCTGAAAATGGTTGTATACTTCCCAATAACCAATAAATAATGCTGGCAAGTCCGGCGCCCCCTTCATGGCAATTTCCCTTCCCCCATGAAAACTTCCTTCATGGAAAGATCCTCATATAGCCCCCCCTCCGACCCTCTCCTTCCCCCACCTACCAGAAAAAATCTCCTCTGAAAAAGTCTGTATGCTTCCCAATAACCAATACTATATGTTAACATTGAGTAAAGTTCATAACTTTCAGCCCTCCCCCTGGGACTGTGGGGGATCAAGTCATCCTAAAAGACATTTTTATCATATTTTCGACCATGCTGAACAAAATGGCTATCTCAAAATTTTGATCGGGTGACTTTGGGAAAAAAATGAGCGTAGGGAGGGGGCCTAGTTGCCCTCCATTTTTTTTGGTCACTTAAAAAGGGCACTAGAACTTTTAATTTCCGTTCCAATGAGCCCTCCCACGATATTCTAGGACCACTGGGTCGGTACGATCACCCCTGGGAAAAAAAAAAAAAAAAAAAAAACAAATAAACACGCATCCGTGATCTTTCTTCTGGCAAAAAATGGAAAATTCCACATTTTTGTAGATAGGAGCTTGAAACCTCTACAGTAGGGTTCTCTGATACGCTGAATATGATGGTGTGATTTTCATTAAGGTTCTATAACTTTTAGGGGGTCTTTCCCCCTTTTTTCGAAAATCAGCCAAATTTTCTCAGGCGCGTAACTTTTGATGGGTAGCACTAAACTTGATGAAAGTTATATATTTGAAATCAGCATTGAAATCTGATTCTTTTGATATATCTATTGGTATCAAAAAACCCGTTTTCTAGAGTTTCGGTTACCATTGAGCCGGGTCGCTCCTTACTTACAGTTCGTTACCACGAACTGTTTGACAAAAAATACAAAATTCCACATTTTTGAAGATAAGAGCTCGAAACTTCTACAGTAGTGTTCTCTGATACGCAAAATCCCATGGTGCGATTTTCATTAAAGTTCTTTTACTTTTAAGGGTATTTCCCTCTTTTTTCTTAAATAAGTCAAATTTTCTTAGGCACATAACTTTTAATGGGTAAGACTAAACTCGATATAAACTTATATATTTTAAATCAGCATAAAGGTTTGACTTATTTGACATATCTATTGGCATCAAAATTCTGTTTTTTAGAGTTTTGGTTACTATTGAGCCAGTTCGTTACCACGAACTGTTAGAAAGAAAATACAAGTGAATGTGGTTTGTCAGTTTAATATACATATGCTGATAGTTATTCCTGAAAATCTTAATAGTATTTGGTTTACAGTCTGTGATCTCATGATCTATGAATTTTTACTTCTGTCGATTTTTATCTAAACAAACAAACATGGCTACAACCCCTGGAGCAAAGTGGAATGGTAACCAAAAGTTTTGCTTTAACATCTGAATTGAAAGAAAACTTCAACGCAAGCAATTGAAAGATTTTGCCGTTATAATTTGCGTAATTAGCTAATTTGGGATGGCCACGACGTTTTTGAACCATAACTCAACATCTGATAATAAGCAGCTCTTACTAGTCTATCTTCATTACACCTAATGAGCTTCAACCAAAAAATCTAAGCATCACAATAGACCTACGTAGTTTTAACAAAAACAAGTCCATATCACCTTTCAGAATCTGTGAATGAGTTGTCTCAAAAAAAGCATATGCTATGCTTTACCCCCACCCCCTCCCCTAATATATAAATATATAGCCCATTTTTGTTTCTAAACTATTATATAATTAAACAATTACTTACAAGAATTTCCAACTTCTAATATTCCAATTTCTGAGGTATACACAAAATTTGACTCGCTTATAAGATATGTTGCTCGTTTTAGTTCTAGATTTCAAAAGAATATTGTCCCAGTCTTTATCTATCAAAGAAAAGGTTGAAACACCCTAAAGGCAATAAGATAAACGATGCCAGAAGAAACGCATGGGAACAGAGTTATCTTTTAAGATAACTCTGTCCCAAATGACTTCCACTAATTTTCGCTGCAAAGAGCGAGGCGTTGAGGAGGGGACAGCCCCTTTCATATACAGAATAATTTCTGTTCGTTTTAAGTTTTAACGTCGTTCCTTATTCTCAGTTAAAAAAGCTTGTTTTTTTATTTATTTATTTAGGGACAGGTGAAATAATTCCCTAAGCCTAAAGGCACATTTCTATTGAGCTAGCAAAATATGCCACAAATACGTCTGGACATTCGAAGCTGTCCGCTAAATTTACCCCCCTTGGAAAATACCCCCCCATCCCCCGGTGAAAAATACCCCCCAAAGAAAACACCCCCCTCCCCGTAAGTAACCCGTGGAAAAAGAACCCCCCCCCCTCTGTGGAAAAATAAGTCTTTCAAAATTTGGGAATTTTATGACTTTTGTTTTTTTATTTTCCGTGGGAGGAAGAAATTTTGGTACTTGCACAAATGCGTCTGGACATTCGAAGCTGTCCGCTAAATTTACCCCCCCCCCCTGGAAAATACCCCCATCCCCCGGAGAAAAATATCCCCCCGAAAATACCCCCCACAGAAAACACCCCCTCCCCGTAAGTGACCAGCGGAAAAAGACCCCCCCCCCCTCTGTGGAAAAATAAGTCTTTCAAAATTTGGGAATTTTATATGACTTTTGTATTAAAAAAATTTGCATATTAATTTTACTTTTTTTTTAAATGGCTTTTTCAAAACTTGTTTGATTTTATTTACGAACGTTTTGATTAGTAATAAATATATGTAACTTACGAATTAACTTACGTAACGAACTTCTGTATTCATTGATTTTTAATACGTATATTAGGGGGTTTGCCCCCTGGTCAATACCTTGCTCTTTAAGCTAAAGTTCAAATTTTGTTCAAATTCTTTAAAAATGACTCCTTAATCTCAAAGGCCGTTAATTAGAATAAAAAGCTCTTATGAAAGTACTAAAATTCTTTGCCTTGAAGAGCGAGGTATTGACTAGGGGAAAAACTTGTTTTTTTTTAAATATAATTTCTGATCTTTTTCTTTAATAATGCTTGGAAATGCGGCGCCCCCCACATAGCAATGTCCCTTCCCCAATGAAAACTTACTGCATGGAAAGATCCTCCCATATAACCCCCGACCCCCCCCCCCCCCCTTCCCACCTACCAGAAAAAATCCCCCTGAAAACGTCTGTATACTTACCAATAACCAATACTATATGTTAACATTTGGTAAATTTCAAAACTTTCAGCCCTCTCCCCAGGGATTCCTGGGGATTAAGTCATCCTAAACGACATAGTTATCATATTTTTGACCATGCTGAACAAAATGGCTATCTCAAAATTTTGATCAGGTGACTTTGGGAAAAAATGAGCCTGGGAGGGGGCCTAGTTGCCCTCCATTTTTTTTCACTTAAGAGGTTGCTAGAACTTTTAACTTCTGTTCCAATGAGCCCTCCCATGACATTCTAGGACCAATGGGTCGATACGATTACCCCTGGGAAAAAAAAAATAAACACGCACCCGTGATCTTTCTTCTGGCAAAAAATGCAAAATTCCACATTTTTGTAGATAGGTGCTTGAAACCTCTACAGTAGGGTTTCTGATACGCTGAATATGATGTTGTGATTTTTATTAAGCTTCTATAGCTTTTAGGGGGTCTTTCTCCCTTTTTTCAAAAATCAGCCAAATTTTCTCAGACGCTTAACTTTTGATGGGTAAAACTAAACTTGATGAAACTTATATACTTGAAATCAGA
This sequence comes from Artemia sinica, assembly GCA_027921565.1. Lineage (NCBI taxonomy): Eukaryota > Metazoa > Arthropoda > Branchiopoda > Anostraca > Artemiidae > Artemia > Artemia sinica. The sequence continues at coordinate 35,084 of JAPEVW010000174.1, forward strand.
ATTAAAATTTGATTCTTTTGATGTATCTATTGGTATCAAAAATCCGTTTTTTTAGAGTTTCGGTTATAATTGAGCCGGGTTGCTCCTTACTTACAGTTCGTTACCACGAACTGTTTGATATATTTTTTGGGTTAAGAGAATAAGATATTTGCGTCTCATATGCCATCTTCTATTCAAAGTACAAACTCTATAACTCGTAATTAGCAGACCCATATATACGATCGATATGTCTGTGTATCCTTGGCAAAAGCCAAAACAAGAGACATTCAAGTTTTGTGATAAAAACCAGTTTTTTGACATGATGCCTATACATGCCACATTTCGATAGAGTCGTTTTTGGTTTAGAATCGGCATATCATCACCTTCGTATTAGCTTAAGAAACAAAACAAGTCTTGTGACGTCAGCTCTTAAACATGCCCCTTTTAGACAAGAATTCATTTTTGTTTCTATGCGGCAGGCCCGCATAAAACCTGTTTCAAACATGCCACAAAGCGGCTGATCCTGTTTTCGACCGACCCTTGAATGGGCCAGGGAAGATTGTGGTTCTGACTGGTTAAAACCCATACTCTAGTTCAAGTAGTCCAAATTTACAAAAAACTAAGCTCCTAGTTTTTGTTTGGGTTTGTTCTTGTTGAAATTTGTATATGAAAATGAAATCAGAAAGTGATCAATCTAGTCATTTGGGCCACGTGTGTAATTTATTTAATTTTTGTTGCTGTTGTTGTATTTTGTTTAGACCAGCGCGCTTTGTATAGAAGTTGTTGTAGAAACTTCGATAGGACTCATTTGACCGGAAATTGAAAGACCTAACGCCCTTTTTGATAGTCAAAAGCAATTGGAGGGTAACCACCCCCCGCTCCTACACCGTCATTTCCCCAAACATCTGCAGTAAAATTTTTGGAATAGCCATTTTGTTTGGCGCATTTGAAATGTCCATTAATATGTATTTGAGGATGACAAACCCCCAGAGCCCTCAGGGCAAGGGTTATAAATTATATTAGTTGTCCGTTATTAACATACAAGGTTCTTATGGAAGGGGTGGTCGTATAAGCTTTGAAGGGGGTTCATTGGAAACCAGAAGTGGTACTGGCCTTTTTAAGCGTCTAAAATATCAAAGGGCAACAAGCTCCCCCCCCCCCCCCCCCCCCCCCCCCACATCCTCTTTTCCCCAAATGCATCCGATAGAAATTTGAGATAGCCATTGTGTTCAAAATAGTCTGAAAATTATATAACAAGGCCTTTTGGGTTGAAATTACCTCTCAGAATCTGTGGGCAATTGTTTTAAGTTATGCCCTAGGGGCATACAAGGTTTTTATGGAAAGGGTATTCGTGTTAACTTAAGAGGAGGCGTATTTACCTGGAAATATAAATTTCTAGTTCCCTTTTAAGAGTCAAAATTGATTAAGGGAAACTAGCCCTCTCGATGCCCTCTTTTCCCGAAACGTACCTGATCGAAATTGTGTGATAGCAATTTTGTTCAAAGAAGTCCACAGAACATACGGCATTGACTCTAGGGTTGACGCAACCAACCATAGCCCTATAGCAAGAGTTGTCAAATATATCTCTGGCAGCCGATTGATTTGTTAAAGAATGGTAGGTCGTATAAACTTTGGATGGGGCTCATTTTATTGAAAAATGGAAGTTATAGTGTCCTTCAGAAGAAACAAAGGTGATTTAAGGGCTCCACCACCCACGGCTATTATTTCCCAAAGCAAACATCCAATCAAAATTTTGAGGGACCTATATTCTTCAGCAATATTGAAAGGTCCGGTAGATATAACTTCGTGTATGTCAACCCCCCCCCCCCCCGCCCCGCCAGAGCCCTTTGGGGCAAGGGTTGTAAGTTAGGCAATTGGTTCATTGTTTGCATATAATATATGATATTAAGAAAGGTATACATCTTTGAGCTTTACTTTCCAAAAAGACAAAGTGCATTCAGGTGAGCCTTTCAGAAAAAGTTGAGGAGAGTAGTGAGCTAAATCAAAACACGTTATATGAATACGGGTTGTCAAAACGGCGTAACTCAGAATGACTGAGTATATTAATTCGGAACTTACAAGAAATGATAAGGGAGATGATCAATTGACAAAAAGGACAAGATTTGCGCACTACTACTATTAATACAGCTACTACTACTACCACACCACTGCATTTACAATATTCAGGGGAAATTTGAACTACTTCAATAGACACTATGTGCATTCACACTGTCAAAAAATGTACATCAGGATTGGATTTGAAATGTTTAGTTGGTACTTTCAGTAAATGCTTAAAGTGGAAGATCAATTGACCAGAGGCAATAGGTGTACGCTACTCCTAATATTACTACAACTGCTGCATTTACTACTACTACTTCTATAACAACTACTTACAAGCTAAGAGCATTCAGATGAAAATTTCGGGAAGCATTTAAATACACAGGTTATCCAAAGGAGATATCAGCATTGGCTGATTGTATTAAGTTGAAACTTCCAGGACTTGATGAGAGGTATGATCAACTGACCAAAAGGCAATACACTAGTGCTACAGCTGCTACTAGTACTATTGCCAATACACTGAATACTAATAATGTCACTACTTTTACAACTATGACTAAGGGTATGAAGGTGAAATTCTTATGGGGGAAGGTAAACTGAATCACAACACGCCGTCTGTATGCAAATTATCAAAATGGTGTATCAGTAATATCTTTGGAAAGGCTTGGTGTGTAAAGTTGAAACATGCAGGACCTGTTTTTAAGGAATGTTGAACATTTCAAAAGACAATATTTGCATCATATTGCTAATTCATACTGCTATTACTGTTAATACTACTTCAGGTATTACTACTTAAGTCTAAACTTTTATCGTTTGTTGAAGGGGATGCTGAAGAAAATAATGGTGCTGTGCGTATAATGCTAATGATTATATTTTAATTCATATATGGTGACCTAGATTTGATGGGTGTAGATATAATACATTTATTTTTTTTTTATATATTTAAAATTTTCTTTTTTTTTTTTTATTGACCATATAGATTCTATCTTTTCTTAGTCACTTACTTTTAGTCTATTGTTTTATTTGCTGTTATTTTTGGTTTTCATCTGTACTGAGGAGCCCTTGTTTAATATAACTTATCTTTTCCTTATCTTGTCTTTTCCTTATCTTGTAGATCTCAGGCTTTATGCCCGTTTTTGCTAGTTTTTTCTTTTGTTTGTTTACGATTTAACTACTAGAGGCATAATCGAAATATAATGTTCGAAAAATAAATGAACATTTATGGACGACCATTGACTCCTAAAAGTCACTTTACGTTAGCAACCCCAAGGAAGCTTTGGCCGGGGAAGATGCAGAAACACGGTGCTTAATAATTACACATTTAATAATAACACGGTGCAACGGTGCTATGGAGGCCGTTGACTCCTAAAAGTCACTTTACATTCGTAACCACCAGGAAGTTGTGGCCAGAAAAGAATCAGAAACAAGGTGTGCCGGACTTAGAGAGATCTACGCAATCTACACACCTTGGTTCAACCATTATACGAGTATATCACTGGACCGAGAAGCCTGAGGGATGACCGGTGACTTTTCCTTGTTTGTCTTGGTACTTCGGGAGGCACAGGTGGTACTAACGACTAGTCATAAGATAAGGATAAAGAGCATCAGGATATCCTACCCAGTGATTTCTCATTAGCCCACAAAAGATGGACCACTCACTGTCATAAGTCAGAATGTAATTGCAGATCATTGGGTATAAAAAATTCTGAGCAGATATTTACCACGGATGGTGTCAAATTGTGTTCAAAGTAATATTTTTAATAATTTGCACTTAAAACCGACACAAGACCTATAATTTGGCTTCTGAAGTACAAACTGCATGAATTGTTTTACAACATTTCACCAGTTTCTAGATTCAAGATGAACATTATCTCTCACCCTCTTCAGTCCTCTTTTTTTCTGTTTCATTTGTCTCCTCTTTAAAACATTAGGAACTTGTTGCTTTTTTGTATTTTGCATAATTGTAATTCCTTATTTTTGCAAATATCTTCAATTTTCTTGTCTTTTATGTCAAAAGGCACTTGCCGCCATAATTTGGCAAAGTCCTTGTCCACATTAAAACTAATAGTTGTATTATTGTGGAATAACATTTCGTCCTTGTTTTCACCTGGAAATTGAATCATGTCATTTTGAAAATGCTGAAAACAAAGAATTATAAACAAAATATTAGAATTGAAATGATCTGAAACATCATTGAAAAAAATGTTAAAAACTTAAAATGAATGTTTAACTCACTAAACTATAATAGAAAAACCTTTAAACCAGGAAACCAGTGATGTCGTTTTAAAAATGGTGAAGACAAAGAATTAAATCAAGATCTTGTGAATTGAAATTAAAACAAAGCAAATTAGAATGTAATTGAAGGATAGCAGAAATAAATTGCAAAGAATTGAAAACAAAGGAATCACGCAATGCAACTTCTGCTAAGAGTTCACTGCAGTACTAAACCGCTTGATGCCTACACAACTGCGCGTAGGCCTACTCTTGCATTCCAATATATCGAAGATATGTGCTTCTCCATCACCAGTCTGAACTATAAGGGGTAATATATCTTGTCTTATCCCTTTTCCAACCCAACCAAGCTTTAGAGCCGCCTAAAATCGAAAAAAAAATTATTGAGGATAGAAAATCATTAAAACCAAATATGACATAGAACTCACTATCAAGAAATTAAATTAAAAAAAGAATTTCAACTGAAAGTAAGGAGCAACATTAAAACTTAAAACGAACAGAAATTATTACATATATGAAGGGGGTCGCCTCCTCAACATCTCGCTCTTTGCGCCAAAGTTTTTTTAGTACTTTGGAAAAAGCTTTTTATTGTTCCAATTAAACGACCCTTGTGTTTTAGGACTTGTTCTCAAAGAGTTAAGACAAAATTCAAACTTTAGCGTAAAGAGCGAGGCGTTTCAGGAGGAGGCTACCCCCTTCATCTGCGTAATAATTTATATTTGTCTTAAGTTTTAATATTGCTCCTTACTTTCAGTTGAAAAAACTTTGTTTTTCAATTTTTGATTTTTTAAAATTAATCCCAGATTTCTTGAAATACCCTCCCCATGGATATATACTATAGAAAATTCAATCCAGGTGAAAATTTACCCAGGACAATTGCTCTTAACAACTCGACGCGTAAAATTAAGACGGAAAAGAGAAAGCAAGAAATATAAAAAGAATTTTGTATAGGATTTCTGGCAAATTCCCCAAGTGTATAATTTTCTCTGACAAGTTCGCCCCCTGGAAACTTCCCTCCCCATGGAAAGTTCCCCGTAAAAAGAACAGCAGAAAATTCGTCTTCCCACCATAAAATGTATGCATGTTTCCCAATAACAAATGCTATAAGTAAACAATGGGCAATTTTTATAATCTAAAGACCTTTCCCGTGGGGCTGTGGGGGGGGGGGGGGGCATGTTATATTCAAAGACATAGTTATTGTGCCTTTCAACTATGTTGAACAAAATGGTTATCTCAAAATTTTAATCGCACGATTTGGAGAGAAAGGGGTGGGGGAGGGGTTCTAGTTGCCCTCCAATCTTTTTGGTCACTTGAAAAAGGCATAAGAACTTTTAATTTCTGTTTGAATGAGCCCTCTCACGATATTCTAGGACCGCAGGGTGGGTGCGATCAACCCTGAGAAAAAAAAATAGCGAATAAAGACGCATTTGTGATCTTTCTTCTGGCAAAAAATACAAAATTCCACATTTTTGCAGATAGAAGCTTGAAACCTCTACAGTAGGATTATCTGATACGCTGAATCTGACGTTGTAGTTTTCATTAAGTTCATTTGACGTTTATTTTGTGTTTCTCCCTTTTTTCGAAAGGCAAATATTCTCAGGCTCGTAACCTTTAACGGGTAAGACTAAACTTAATGAAACTTTTACATTTGAAGTTAGCATAGAGATCCGACTCTTTCGATATATCTATTGGTATTTTTCACGGCACCCGTGTCCTTTTTTTTTTTTTTTTATTATGAGTGAGAAGAATTATGATTATTTTAGTTGCGGACCCCTCAGTGCCTATTTATTTCCGCAGTGATTAATTCGTATATGTGGCTGCTGTATGCGAGAGGATTTGATTCATTTTTAATGGGTGAAGTTAGATGCGAGCCGGTGTTTGTTCAGAGAAGATCGTTTCTTTTGTGTGTGTTAATAAAATTATGTGTCCTAAACCGAAGTGGATAAAGGTTGCGACATATAAAGTGGTGTATTAGAAGTGAGATTGTGGAACACGGACATTTTTGGAGGCAAAAGAAAACATTGTTTATCTGAATGTTTATGGCTATAAATTATGTAAAGAGTTTTTTTTTTTACTTAAATTTTGGATTGAAATTGTCAAAAATTTTGAAATTGGTGATTAAAATAACAAATTCTGATTATGATTGAAAGTTGTATTGCGGAGCTACGCGATTTATTGAGTTCAATTTTTGTGCATGCCGTGATAGTGAACTTTTTCTGAGCGTTCCGGTATAGCGTTCGGTGCCTTGCATCTAGGTCACGTGTCCGATCGTGATTAGTTCGGTTCCCGGTAACAGTTTTCTAATAATCTTGTGCTATCGGTTACGTCAATCGGATTTCCGGGCTCTTCACTCGGTGTGCCAACGTATCGAGACCGTGTGACGTTGCTGCTGGAAACGCTAGGCGATTCATATCTTATTCGTCCGGGATTCATATCCCACTGTTGCGATTCATGTTGCATTTATCCGGGATTCATATCCCACTGTTGCGATTCCTATCGCAGCTGTATGGAATTCATATTCCATCGGAGTGATCATATCGTTTTTTCCAAGGATTCATATCCTTGCATTACGATTCATATCGTGCTCGCGCGAGATTCATATCCTATTGCAGCGATTCATATCGTCGGTTAAGGATTCACATCCCACCGCAGTGATTTGTATTGCATTTGAAAGGGATTCATACCTCACTGCGGCGATTCATATCGCACTTGTTAGGTATTCACGTCTTTGGTTCCGTGTTCCAAGTTTGTTGTCCGCAACAGCAACGTCAGTAGTAGCTGAATAATTGACGGGCAGTCAAGGAACAAATCACCTGCCCAAAGATTCTTAGCCAATCAGTAGGCGTACTAGAAGTCAGACTAGAACCGAACAAAGCCGATCCTCCTAAGAAGAAAAGCATAAGCCAACTGTACCCCAGGTTATATGAACTGCGCCAGTCATGAGTTTGTCACAAGCGGATATCATACAGCTACTTAAGCAGACCGTGCAGCTCTCACTGGATGGCATGAAGCAGAGCAAGCTAGATCCTGTGATTCGATTGCATGATCATCTTGTTCCTTTGGTCGATGCAATTGCCACAAATCAAGCAGCATACAAAATTCCCTAGCAACAGCAGTCTGTACAACAAACTAGATGACTAAGTTCGCAGACGACATGGACATCCACAGTTATATTACTACTTTTGAAAGGATAGCCACACAAAATAACTGGAACAGAAGCATCTGGGCTGTCGGACTGCAAGGTCAACTTACGGGGAAAGCAGCTGAGGCAGTTTCTGTGATAGCTCCATCCGATAGCTCTGATTACGATGTGGTTAAGTCTACATTATTTCGTAGGTTTCGGATAACCCCAGTTAGTTATTGACATCGTTTCAGGACCACACAAAAAGAAACGAATAAGTCCTTCGTGGACTAAGGGAAAAAGAGTAGAACAGCTTGAGGCCAAATGGTTGGAATTGCTGATTACAGTTCGGTCAACGACCCGGCCCATACTCCAAGGATACTTTAGCAGAATTTTTTGCCGACTGGCCGTAGAACAGTTCATTAATTCGATGAAGAATGCCCAGCTTCTTGTGAGACTGAGGGAGTTAGACAACCCATCCCTTGAAACTGTTACCAGAGCTGCAGATAGTTTCTTCTTAGCAAGACAAGACGTGGTTGGCGAGAATTCAAAGGGTATTTCAAGAAACACTTCTCAGAAATCAACCAAGCCTAAACAGCCTTTCAAGAACCAAGAGAAGTAAGCAGATGGCTGGAAGAAGAGGACCGCGGAAGTTCAGCAGAGATAGGCATGTTCGGGGTGTTTCAGTTGTGGGAAACCAGGACACCGTGCTAGAGACTGCAAGCAACTGCCGAAGACAAAGAGGGTAACCATGCTAGCAAGAGGTCCAAGTCCAGATAAACGGTTTGGAGCGCTTCTACTACGAAGGAGAAGTTGAGAGCAAACCAGCGACATTCCTGGTAGATAGCGGTGCACCTCTCACAATAATCCGCAAGAAGTACTTGAAGGGAGACCAGAGGATGGCACCTACCACAACAGAGATTTGCTGTGTTCATGGGGACAGCGAATCGTATCCCATGCATCGTGTTTGCATGTAGGTTGGAGAAGGAGACAACTTATTTAGCGGGGAACTAGAGCTGTAGCTGTGTCTGAAAACCTTCCGGTAGATGTAATTATAGGAAGATCTTTTCCGAAGTTCATGGAGCTTTGCATTCGGAAGGCAATATCGGGAAAACTTTTCCATCAGCATCTTCCTATGTACAAGAGGAAGAAGCTATTCTCATAACAGTGATGAACAAGACGTCGCCGACGAAGAAGGATGGGCATACCAGGAAATGATTTCACAGCTATGGATCTACCTGTGGAAGATCATATGAAAAAGCTGGCTAAAAGTCATAGAGAGTGGCGAAATCCAAAGAAGGCCTAGAGAGCCAATCAGAACTGCTCAGTCGACAACGTGCATCCGGCTGAGCTGACTTCAGAACAACTAGCAGAACTGCAGAAGAAAGATCCCACACTCACTTGCGCGTTCAAGAAAGTAGGTGATAGTCAAAATTACGTTCTGAACCAAGGACGTCTATACCGGAAAACACATTCGCGGATTGGGAACGAGGAAGTTTACCAGCTTGTTTTCCCAAGCCAGTACAGACCTTCTATAATCAAAAATTTCACACGATTCACCGCTCAGCGGTCACACAGGAACCCTCCGTACTGCAGACCGGATCCTTCATTGACTCTTCTGGCCTGGGATACGTCGAGACGTCAGGCAGTATGTGAGAACCTATGAGCCTTGCCAGCTCCTGCCTAAAAACAAGGCGAAAGGGGAGGTTCCGATGCTCCTTCTACCGACGATTGACGAACCGTTTAAGACAATTGCGATGGACATAGTTGGTCCCTTGATACCTTCCAGGAATGGACATAGATTCTTGTTCGTCATCACAGACTACTGCACTCGCTACCCTGATGCAATCCCGTTGCAGACAACCAATGCCAAGAAAATCGCAGAAGTTCTTGAGCTGTACTTCTGTAGGGTAGAGGTACCGAAAGAAATTCTGACAGACCAAGGATCCAACTTTGTGTCAAAGATCTTACAGGAAGTAAATAAGCTGCACGGCATTAAGCCAATCCGGACATCACCATTTCACCCACAGACCGATGGTCTGTGTGAAAATCTCTTCGGGACTAGTCCGCTCGCTAAAGAAGTACGTGTCTGAAAACCCGAAAGATTGGGACCGCTATGTCCCTTACATACTCTTCGCATACAGAGAGACACCACAGGCTTAAATCAAGTTCAGCCCTTTCGAGCTGCTACATGGACGAAGATATAGGGGACCCTCGACATTCTGAAAGACCAATGGGAAGGTCAACGCCAGACTTTGGAATCTAGTCGGCCTGCCCGTGATCTCCTCTCGACAAGAGAAATACTCTAGTCTATACTCACAGAAGCAAGAAAGAATCTCGAAGCTGCGTAGAAAAAACAGAAGCAACAGTACGACAAGAAGACAAAGCATAGGGAACTTCATATTGGTGACGACGTCCTGGTCTTACTACCTGACCGGGACTCACACACTGGAGACTACGTGGCAAGGCCCGTTTCGTGTTCTATGGATAATCGGGCGCATCAACTATGAAATTTCACTATCAGACGCCAGGAAGAAAACCAAGATTCTCCACATCAATTTGCTTCGCAAATTCGAAAGGCGGTCGACGAACTTTGCTCTGAGTATCTTTGAAGTAGGTACCATTCCAGTTCTGGACACTAAAGTTTCTTCTTCAACTAAGCAAGATGACTTCGAGTTGCTCAAGGATTCGTTTAACCATTTGAGTGAAACAAAGAAGAAAGAATTGTTAAACATTCTTGGAGAACTTTGTGGGACCTTCTCAAAAATAACCGGCCGAACAACGATCGTGAAACATTATACTGATACAGGCGGATCACAACCAAATCGCCCGAGACCTTATCGAATCCCTCAGAGCAGAAAACAAGCGATCGAGGTAGAGGTTCAACGAATGTTTGAACTTGGGATCATCCAGTCGTCAACTAGTCCTTGGTGTTCTCCGTTGGTTGTAGTTGCAAAACCAGATCAAACCATCCGCTTGTGTCTGAACTTTAGAGCTCTCAACTGGAATTCCAAATTTGAATCCTGTCTACTTCCGAAGATAGATGAGCTATTGGAAACTGTGGGAAACAAGAAAGTCTTCAATATTCTCGACCTTACAAAAGGATACTGGCAGATCAAACTCACCAGAGAAAGCATGGAGAAAACAGCTTTTCAAATTGAGTCAGCGCTATATGAGTTCTGCGGTGTCCCATTTGGCCTACATGGAGTGCCTGCAACATTCCAGCGTCTGATGGACCGAATACTACGGGACTGCCGTCATTTCGCGAAAGCCTATCTGGACAACATTATCATATTTAGTGATGATTGGCAGGAACCATGTACAAGAAGTCATCAGACAAATCACGGAAGCAGGTCCAAAGATCCACCCAAAGAAGTGTAGCTTTGGAAAATCAGAAGTCCAGTATTTGGGACACATTGCTGGTAGTCGCAAGATAACACCCGTCGAGAGCAAGATCTATGCCCTCCAAAAAATACCCATCACCCACTTTGAAGAAAGATCTGCGTTCCTTTAGACATGGTTGCTTACTATCAGAGGTTCATCCGCAATTTCTCTGGTCTAGCAGCGCCACTCACAGGGATGCTACAAAAGCACTGCCCAAATTCACTTACTTTGGATGACTGTCAAGAGGAAGCTTTTTAATAGCTGAAAAAAGCGCTTGTGAGAGCCCCTGTCTTATGGGCTTCTGATTTTTACAAGGATTTTGCGTTGCAGACGGACGCTTCGAATATTCGGCTTGGATCTGTTCTGACCCAGCATGACGATGATGGCGAGCATCCAATAGTTTACAAAAGCAGGAAGCTCATCGCAGCAGAGCGAAACTTCTCGACAGTGGAGAAAGAGGTGTTGGCGTTGAAATGGGGATAGAGAGCTTTTCTTTTTATCTTCATGGTCGAAAATGACCATAATCTTTTGAAATGGCTTAACGTTTCCAGGAGTAACAACGGACGACTCAACCGTTTCACTTTAGCACTCGAGGTATTCCAGTTCGACATCCATAGCCGACCTGGTACTCAGAACCAAATGCTGGCACATTCTCCCGTTCAGTGTAGATAGTTTGTATACAGTTTTTTTTTTTTTTGGTTTATTTGGTTTTTCTTTGGTTAGATGAACCCCCGAAACTGGCCAGCATGTTTCAGAAGAATTTTGGAGACGACAGGGTCTGGTGATCGCTACCGGACTCTAAAAACGAGCCACGAGGAATGAACCAGAGTTTGCCAGGTTCTACAATCTAAAAATCTCTGGTATTGCCGACGAGGAAGGTGCCTACTACTAGTTCCATCAAGAACTCTTGTGCCGTAAAAACAAAAGAAAAGATGCCACTTGGCACGTCCGCCTGATAATACCGTCACAATTTCGTGCGAGGCTGATACTAAAGGCTGATCGTTCAGCCCGAAATTAGCAGTGACCACCAGTCCACAGAGGGCGTGTTGCCACGTCGAAAATGCTACTGGCCCACATATATTGACCAACGGCTTACATTGACTTAAACAGTACATTAGATGGCTGTTCCTTTGTGAGTTTCTAATGGGAACCAGGTGTTTCAGGGTTATACCATTCGGTTTTGGGAATGAATTTGGGACGTTTATTGTGTGATTGCCCAATACGGGCAACTTTCAGGGGGAGGAATGTCACGGCACCCGTGTCCTTTTTGTTGTTGTTTATTATAAGTGAGAAGAGTTATGATTATTTTAGTTGAGGACCCCTCAGTGCCTGTTTATTTCCGCAATGTTTAATTCGTATATCTGGCTGCTGAATGCGAGTGGAATTGATTCATTTTTGAATGGGTGTAGTTGGATGCGAGCCGGCGTTTGTTCAGAGAAGATCGTATCTTTTGTGTGTGTTAATAAAATTATATGTCCAAACCGAAGTGGATAAAGGTTGCTACAGTATTGAAATTCCGTCTCCTAGAGTTTCGGTTACTATTGAGCTGGATCGCTACTTACTTACAGTTCGCTTCCACGAACTGTTTGAAACTCATGAAAACAGATGAATTTACAGAGAGGAAAGCTCAGATTCCGAAACAAGAGTGAATTATATCAAGTTGAAAACGAACGGGATTGCCAAGACGTAAAACAATAGTTTAAGGCATAGCAATACTAAAAACCCAAGATTCTAAACCACTATTATGCCGCATTTTTTTCAAAATTAGCATTTACGATAATGTTGATTTGTCGATAGCACTTATTGAATATGTTTTCAGCAAACACCTCCAGCATCCCATTCAGTCGGGACGGCCTGCTTTTTGCCTGACCCTATATAGACAACCGAAACGGGCGATGTTTGATAATCTTTCTTTCTCAAATATATCATTATCCAAAAATTTATCCACAAAGAATAATCTTGCAGTCTCAATCACACAATTCACAAAAATTCAGTTCACTTTCTATTGAATAACTAAAAAGACCAGGGAAATTTTGATTGCCTTTTCTAATTTAGTTTAATATCTTCAAACATAGTTGGCTTTGCAAAGAAATGAGATATTTCCTAAGGGACAGAAAAAAAAATCGAGTTTCTAGGGGTGGTCAAAATCCAGAAACCTCAATTCTGAACAATATTTTTCCTTTTTATCATAACTTATTCATTTTTTTTATACTTAAAGAAGATGTAAAATAAAATAATCATGACGTAAATAAAACAGTAAATAATTCTCAAAACTAGAGACGGAAGTTCATCTTAGTTACACGATTTACCTCTGACTTTTTTCAATCCCTTTTTGTTTCGCATGCTGACCAATGGTGCACTGTACCGATCTTCTGATTTTTTTTTTTTGTCTTTCGTTGGGATTGCAATCCGTGACTGGCGACAAATCATCTGACGCTTCTCTGAATCAGCTAATAATTTTATAATGGTAATAATTTAACGATTATGTTTACTGGATAGGAAAAAAAAATAAAGAAATAAACCTAATGGTTCGTTTACACATTGTGGAAATTCATGCGGATTTAGCAATCCGTGCGGAAATTCCGTCGGTTTTCGTGCTAGAAAAAATCTCTAGCTTTCCGCAACGTTTTTGTCAAATCAGGACAGAATCTTGGCAAGGTTTTTAAATGAATAAAACCATGAGCATGGATTATCAAAAACTACTCAATCTTATAACTTTGGTTCAAGGCTACCCTAGCTTGTATGATCCTGCGCACCCAGGCTAGAAGAAAACTAAGAAAAATGGTGTCATTTGGCTCTCTATTGCTCAACAGCTTTCAGAAGAGGGTAAGAACATAGGTAACGCTGTTGCAATAATTTGAAATCTTTGCCTTAAAACGCAGCGTTATTTTAGCCATAGTTCGAACAGAAACGGATTTCCGCAATGTGTAAACAAACCATAAGACTGTGTGTGTAACGCTAATTTGTAATGGCAGAATATTATTTCCGCCACTGCACCGTTTCTAGGGACTGCAAATAAGAAGATCTTCCATAGTGTCACAGTTCACTGGTCCGAGGCAGATCTATGAGAAGATGTAGCACCCATAACCTAATTCAGATTTTTTTAGACTCATGATTATACTGCCTTTGCATTTCTGGTAAATAGTGTATACAAACAGTACTATCTCCCGTGCCCAAAAATAACTAAAACGCCCAAAAAGATAAAACAAGGCTGACGACCTCGTAAACTAGGCCCAATCCAGTCAACTGAAAATTTGAATCAGTCAGCTTGTTTTAAAACCAGCCCTAAACCTAAAACGTTTTTAAGTTACCCTTTCTTACATCAAAAATACTGCGTAACAGTTTTTTTTTAACAAATAAGTTATCTTTGTCAAATCTGTGTTTTTTGAGCTAAAACATATAAAAACCAACTTAAGAGCCTAGTTAAATAATTTACTTTTATTCTGTTCTGAAACTCAATAAAAGAAACATTTTTTTTCACTTATTGTCTCCTTTTCTAGAATTTTTCCAGAAAATCTGTCCACGCCACAGTTTTCCATCCCATTTATTTGTTGAAAATCTGAAAGAAGAAGAACAAGATGAAAGTATGAACCTACTCTCCCAGTTTTTCATCCCAATTTTCTCGAAAGCAGATAGTCTTGTTGCATTATAAGCTTACTTGCATTTGAAAAGAGTCCAATTCAGACAAATTAATTCAATTTAATTTAAAAGTTTCATCTCATTTCTAAAATACTTGATTAAAAAGATATTTGTTTGAAACTTAAGTTACAACTGCGGTTCAATTAAAATTCATCCATAGGACCATTGTACGGTGAAGGTGTAATTAGAACTAATAAAAATATTTATAAAAATAAAAGTACCAATAAAAAAAATTACCTATAAAATTACAATAAATAGAGCCATGCCAGTAGAACGAAAGATGCACAGTAATAAGTGACTAAGTAAACAAGTAGAAAAGTACACAGAAATAAGAAGCAATGTTTATGTATCCTAACTCCACTTGAGGGTATATGTGCAACTTTACTACTCAAATTAATGAATAAAATACAATAAAAAAAGGTGTTTTTTCCAGAACTAACAAATCCGCACATATAATTTAAATCGGTCCCACTTTGTCAGGTTTCAAGGGAATTATAAGATTGCAGTCTTGTCAAGCATCGACTCACTTTCTCTACTTAGGCCTGCCTGTGTTGCCCCGTGCGCAGAAATTTTAGGGGTACAAAGTTTCAAATAAATAATTTAACTGTAATCATTTTGTAGTGAATTTGAAGATTGAATTCAGTTGAATTTATTGATGATGTAAGTCAACAACTAGTTTTTAGAAGACCATTTTTAACTAAACTTTACCGAATTAGACTAATAAAAAAGTCCATCACTAGATATTGCACAGAATCATTCTACAAGTGTTTGTTTCAATTCAGTACAATTGAATTCTGAAGAAAACAACTTTGACAATCATAATATATATTTGAAAAGTTCTTTGCATAGTTAAAAAACACAGAATATTGAAAAGACGGAAAGAAACACATACAGGGATAAGGCAATATTTTTGTGATGAATGTGACAAGAGCTTTTCTCGTGTGTGCCATTTGAAAGTTTATCAATGCGCACCAAAGAGTACACACTTGTGAGAAACCTTTTATGTGTGACGCATGTGAGAAAACTTTTTCTCAGTCAAGCAGTTTGATTGAGCATAAAAGAGTGCACACTAGGGACAAACCTTTTAAATTGACGTCCGTGAGAAAACTTTTTGTGTCAAGCCGTTTGATTAAGCACCAAAGAGTACACACTGGTTGGAAAACCCTTTATATTTGATGTATATGAGAAGTTTTTTCTAAGTCAAGCAATTTGATTATACACCAAAGAGTACACACTTGTGAGAAACCCTTTATGTGTGATATATACGTATGTAAGATGGAATAGTCTTCTAAATTAAATCTTAAAAATCATATAACAACCCAGTCTTAGAAAAAGTCTGTTTTTTAATACTGTACTATAACAACTTCTTTGGTTTTGCTGAACCCTATTGAACTCTTCTTTGTTTGTTGTTCTTTTATATTTTTATCAGTTCATTAATTAATTCATTATTTCTTCGAATATTTTGTTTATTTCTTCAGTGATTTTTCTTCTTCTTTTTTTAACTTGTTCATTCCCTCTGGCTGTGACTATCTCCCCCACCCCCTCCCAAAAAAAAATACCAAAATTCAGTATGTGTCTGCCTGATGAGTAGACACCTTTGTAAAGTCCATTTTATTCTTATAATATTTTTACCGACTTTCTTTGCCTATTCATTGATTCTAGGAATGTGTTTGTTTATTTCATCAATGAATTTTTAATTCCATTTATTTTAACTTGTTCCTTCCTTTGGCTATGACTTTCTCTCCCCCCCCCTCTCCTAATAAGTCTGTTTGTGTATGCCTGGTTGAGTTATCACCTCTGTAAAGGCTATTTTATTCTTCTTTTAATGTTTTTTTTTCAAACGTTTCTTGGTAACGAACTGTAAGTAAGGAGTGCCTCGGCTCAATAGTAACTAACTCTAAAATAAGGATTTTAAAAATCAATAGATACATCAAAAGAATCAGCTGATTATATTAATTCCCAATACTTAAAATTCATCAAGTTTAAAGTGACCCATCAAAACATTCGAGCCTGAGAAAATGTGCCTGATTTTTGAAATGAGGGGAAACGCCCCCTATTTCAAAAATCAAATTAAAGAAAGTCACATTATCAGATTCAGCATGCCAGAGAGCCTTACTGCAGAAATTTGAAGCTCCTGTCTGAAAAAATGAGGAATTTCACTATTTTTGCCAGAAGACAGATTACGGATGCGTGTTTATTTGTTTTTTTTTTTGTTTTTGTTTCCCTGGGGTGATTGTAGTGTAATAATGGTCCTAGAAGATCAGGAGAGGGTGCATTTGAACGAAAACTAAAAGTTCTCGTGACTAAAATGAAAAGAGGGCAACTGGGCCCCCTCCCACGCCCATTTTTACCCCAAAACTATCTGATAAAAATTTTGAGATAGCCATTTTTTTTTTAGTATAGTTGAAAGATAAAATAGTTGAAAGATAAAGATTTAAAATAGAACAAAAAGAGGATGTTATCTGAGAAGAAGATCATTGAACACCTGGAAAAGATTTTATTGAGAAGATGTCAGTTGAAAAGGAGAAGAGACAAGTAGCAGAAAGGCTTCTTCAAGAAGCTAATGAGAAGCTGAAAAAAGATACAAATTAGACCCCAGCACCGCGCCGACGGATCGACCTGAACGCCGCCGACGAGAGGCCCGATCGAACGCCGCCGAAGTGTCGTAACGCCGCCGGCAGAGGCGGCGGCGTTCGGTCGACTTTAAATTAATTTTGCGTCAATTCTTTACTGCGTTAACCACAAAGTCGGAGCTTTTCCTTCTCGTGTGGTTTAGTATTTCGATTTTCCTGATGAGAAATCAAGCAGGGCTTGCACTATCCCCGAATTTTTGGGTATTTCCCCCCCCCCCGTCCCTCCAAAAAAAAATTTGTTCCCCAAATCCCCGAAAATCACGCAATCACGGTGCCACCCCAGGTGATTTTCGGGGGGGGGGGGGTAAACGCCGAAATATCAGTGGTGGTTGGGTGACATGGAATATATTTCAGGAATTTTTTTTGGTAGGAATAAGCTTATTTTTAAATACTTTTAGAAAAGAACTCAAATAAAAAGAGCAACTAAATTGCCTGCAAAATGAAACAAAATACAGTGAATTTTATACCACAAGGATTCCTAGCAAAAGGATCAATGTGTTTAATCAATAATATATTTAATTATTATGTATTTAATTTTAAAAGAAAATCACGCTCAAACCAAAATTACAGAAAGATTGCTTTTGTAGATTATAACAGTTCTAGACTTGCCTTTATGCAATTTCCTACGCCTTACAATACTTTACACAAGGAGTAGAGATACTCAAAAATCATCCTGCCTGCAAAGATACCACTTTTTGATTTTATAACAGCCATCTAAAATATACCTCTTTCATAACAGGACAATTCTTTCCCTCGAACTTAAATCCGTTATAAATTCATACATTAAGAAAAAGAAAATAGAATATAGAAAGAAAAACAAAATTTAAACTTACTATTCAGCTGTCAAATTGACCCTCTTTCTTTTCATTATCCTATTCAACGAAAAAAAAAAAAAATGAACAAGTTAAAAAAAAAAAAAAATTCGTCATAAGAGAATCTTATCAAACAGTTTGTGAAAAAAAAACTGGATGTAGAGTGACTTGGACCAATATTCACCAAAACTAAAAATTGAATTCTCGTGACAATTGCTACACCGGCAGTATTGGCTTTTTTATGCTAATTCTAAATATTAAGAATTCTTTCAGTTTGAGAAAAGAACCCCCCCCAAAAAAAAAAGCAAGCGATCTCATTGAAAAGCTCTTTATTAGGTACATCATATCAGAGAACTCTACCGTAGAGGTTTCAAGCTCCAATCTTCAAAATGTGGAATTTCGCATTTTTTTTTTTCCAAAAGAAACATCGTCGATGCATTTTTTTTTTTTCCAGGGGAGATTGTATCAAACCAAAGGTCGAAAATAAAATGGAAGGGAGCTCTTTCAAGCATAAATTTAAAGCTCCTTTTTAAGTGACCATACAGATTTTTTTTTCTTGCTGTTTTAGGGCACAAAACTACAACTTTACACCAAAGAGGATGAATTTGCAATCAATTTAAAATTCTGAGGAGCTAATTGATTTAATAGTATGAATAACTATGTTTTAGGCTTTCCAGTTGTAAAAGAAGCAATGCCACACGATGGCAGTACAAAATTCAACCAAGTTGATTCGCTTTATTTGTAATTAGACCCCGGCGCCGTGCCGGCGGATCGACCGAACGCCGCCGACGAGAGGCCCGGTCGAACGCCGCCGGCGTGTTGTAAAGCCGCCGGTGTGCCACGCGCGCCACCGTCAACAGAGGTGGTGGCGTTCGGTCGACTTTAAATTAATTTTGCGGCAATTCTTTATTGCGTCAACCGCAAAGTCGGAGTTTTTCCTTCTCGTGTGGTTTAGTGTTTCGTTCTTCCTGATTAGAAATCAAGCAGGGCTTGCACTATCCCCGAATCTTCGGGTATTTCCCCGAAAATCTATGCGTCACCCCAAAAAAAAAATTTGGTTCCCCGAATCCCCGAAAATCACGCAATCACGGTGCCACCCCTGGCGATTTTCGGGGGGGGGGGTAAACGCCGAAATATAAGTGGTGGTTGGGTGACATGGAATATATTTCAGGAATTTTTTTGGTAGGAATAAGCTTATTTTTAAATACTTTTAGAAAAGAACTCTCAAATAAAAAGAGCAACTAAATTGCCTGCAAAATGAAACGAAATACAGTGAATTTTAAACCACAAGGATTCCTAGCAAAAGGATCAATTTCTTTAATCAATAATATATTTAATTATTATGTATTTAATTTTAAAAGAAAATCAAACTCAAACCAAAATTACAGAAAGATTGCTTTTGTAGATTATAACAGTTCTAGACTTGCCTTTATGCAATTTCCTACGCCTTACAATACTTTACACAAGGAGTAGAGATACTCAAAAATCATCCTGCCTGCAAAGATACCACTTTTTGATTTTATAACAGCCTTCTAAAATATACCTCTTTCATAACAGGACAATTCTTCCCCTCGAACTTAAATCCGTTATACATTCATACATTAAGAAAAAGAAAATAGAATATAGAAAGAAAAACAAAATTTAAACTTACTATTCAGCTGTCAAATTGACCCTCTTTCTTTTCATTATCCTATTTAACTAAAAAAAAAAAAAAAAATGAACAAGTTAAAAAAAAAAAAAAAAAAATTCGTCATAAGAGAATCTTATCAAACAGTTTGTGAAAAAAAAAAACTGGATGTAGAGTGACTTGGACCAATATTCACCAAAACAAGAAATTTAATTCTCGTGACAGTTGCTACACCGGCAGTATTGGCTTTTTATGCTAATTCTAAATATTTAGAATTCTTTCAGTTTGAGAAAAGAACCCCCCCCCCAAAAAAAAAAGCAAGCGATCTCATTAAAAAGCTCTTTATTAGGTACATCATATCAGAGAACCCTACCGTAGAGGTTTCAAGCTCCAATCTTCAAAATGTGGAATTTTGCATTTTTTTTTCCAAAAGAAACATCGTCGATGCATATTTTTTTTTTCCAGGGGAGATTGTATCAAACCAAAGGTCCAAAATAATTGGAAGGGAGCTCTTTCAAGCGTAAATTTAAAGCTCCTTTTTAAGTGACATACAGATTTTTTTTTCTTGCTGTTTTAGGGCACAAAACTACAACTTTACCCCAAAGAGGATGAATTTGCAATCAATTTAAAATTCTGAGGAGCTAATTGATTTAATAGTATGAATAACTATGTTTTAGGCTTTCCAGTTGTAAGAGAAGCAATGCCACACGGTGGCAGTACAAAATTCAACCAAGTTGATTCGCTTTATTTGTAATTAGACCCCGGTGCCGCGCCGGCGGATCGACCGAACGCCGCCGACGAGAGGCCCGGTCGAACGCCACTGGAGTGTCATAACGCCGCCGGCGTGCCAAAGGCGCGCCGCCGTCAACAGAGGTGGCGGCGTTCGGTCGACTTTAAATTAATTTTGCGGCAATTCTTCATTGCGTCAACTGCAAAGTCGGAGTTTTTCCTTCTCGCGTGGTTTAGTATTTCGTTTTTCCTGATTAGAAATCAAGCAGGGCTTGCACTATCGCCGAATCTTCGGGTATTTCCCCGAAAATCTATGCGTCACCCCGAAAAAAAAATTGGTTCCCCGATCCCCGAAAATCACGCAATCACGGTGCCACCCCTAGCGAATTATCGCCAGTGACTTTCCCTGCCAA
Organism: Artemia sinica; assembly: GCA_027921565.1. Lineage (NCBI taxonomy): Eukaryota > Metazoa > Arthropoda > Branchiopoda > Anostraca > Artemiidae > Artemia > Artemia sinica. The sequence goes on from JAPEVW010000174.1 coordinate 55,711, forward strand.
ATATTACTTTGCATGCCATAATTCTTCACTACTCTCTTGTTCATTAATTTTCATCTCTTTTGTTACTTTGCATAAAAACCAGACAGATGCAATATGCAATTGCAAATATTACAATATAGACAGTTCTTAATATGTTTACAAAAAAAATATCGTCTTTATGAAATGAGTTTAAATCATTTCTAATGCAGTTTCCCAATCGCTATTTCTTACATCATTCGTAGTCAAGAATTTTATTTTCAAGTTGAATAGAATTATAGAACACATTCACTACTATACAGCTTCAGCCTTCAGTTGGATTTTGAAATTGACAGCCGACAGATTGTTTCTACAGCTGAATTGTAAGTTTGCAGATTTTTTTTTTTTTTTGCTATTTTAGAATAAGTTTTCTTAATGCTGATTTTAGATAAGATTTTCTTAATGTTTAACACTCAATTGTTGAACGCCTGATAGAAAATATAATCTTCTTTCTGAAACATTTTTTACTCCCCCCCCCCCCAAAAAAAAAGACCCTTCTATTGAGACAAAATTTAGCTATAGACTAAGCTATGTACAAGGTTAAGGAATTAAAGATCGAACCGGAAGTTACCCCAAAAATATGATTCATAAATAAATTGTAAATTATTCCTTATAGGGGGGGGGGGAGATAGGGAGCTATCATTTTCAAAAATGATAATACCTCATTTTTTTAAAGCAGGGACGCCAAAAAGATAATATTTTTTTTTCATTTCAAGTGGAGACAGAAGAAAATGATATCAAATTCCCTGGGAAACCATTGAAATATTTTGATAGACCCAGGGCCCCCCATTAGGACTTGTTCATTGTCTTGGGTATTTTGTGATTTCTCATAGGCTACTGGCCTAATTTAGCTTTTGTGTGTGCTCCCTTTTAATTAGATTATTTGGATGTTATTGAATGCCACGGCGAATCAATGACTCAGTTTGCCAATAATTTGAGGTATATCTGAATAATTTTGACATTTTTGTTGTTGTCTTTGTACCCCTTTACTCATTCCCTCAATTTTTTTTTCAAGGAACACTAAGCTGTTTAACGTTATTTTGCGTGTTTGTTTGAACCATATAGTGACCTAGTTAATTATTAAGTAAATTATTTTTTCTAATGAAAGCTGAGACGGTATCCTATCAAGGTGGTATCCAGAGGGGGGAGGGTAGAGAGGTTTTACATTTAAATGGTAATATCTCGAAATTTTTTTATTGAAAGCAGGGGTCCCAAAAAGTTATTTTTTTTAAAATTTAAAGCAGAGACGGCATCCTATCAAGGTGATATCCAGGGGGGGGGGTAGTGAGCTATCATATTTAAATGATAATACCTCGATTTTTTGTTGAAAGCAGGAGTGCTAATAAGTTAATTGTTATTTTTTATTTAAAGCAGAGACGGTATCCTATCAAGACGGTATCCAGAGGGGGGGGGGATAGGGAGTTAATATATTTAAGTGATAGTACCTTGATTTTTTTTTTGATTTTTTTGAAAGCAGGGATGCCAAAAAGTTGACAAAAATTAACAAGATTTTTGTGAGTTATACTTGATACAGCACTTGCATGATTTTTTTGTCCAAAGGGAAAGGGACATATGCGTCCAACCCGTTTGCTTTTCATATTGATGAAACGGGTTTACATTGAAAGCATTCATTCATAAGTACCAGGCAGATTCACACTAAAACGAATTGGAGTGACGAAAGCAATATCGACATCCCCAACTAACGTTGCGCTCGAGTGACAATGGCGCCATTGGTCCAGTGCCCAAGTTACATTAAAAGGAATGGTCATAATAAAAGCTTTCAATTTGGGAGGTTCAAGGAGGAGTCTTGGACAGTCTTTATGACCTCAGGGAACTAGATGTTGCAACGTTCTTACGTATCTACAGTGGTTTAAAAAATTCGATCACCCCACAAATGATTACCAAAAATATGCACAAATATAAAAAATGTAACATTTGGAATATTATAACAATTTTTCAAAGCTTTGAAGAAAAGCAAAAAAGGCTAAATTCCCCTAACTACGCTTGAAAGCTATTTTAAAAAGAAACTCTTTGGAAATTTCCATGGAAATGACCATAGCAGAAGCTTTGAGCCTGGGTGGGGATCAAAGAGGAATCTTTCACAGTATTTTGACCACAGGTGGCTTATTGTTGCGACTTTCTTAAATTTGGTAATTTTTGTGAGGATTTGGAAATCAAAGCTTAAGCTCAATAACTGATACTAAGTGTCCTAACATTTTGTTTGGATTAAAAATAACGAACTAGGATGAAAATCTCAACATCTTCCTGGAGCTACTTCAGTCTGCTTATTATTTCATTTAATTCCATTTAAAACGGACGAGTTTTTCATTTTTCACCTAAGAAAATAGCTGGCACTTCATTTTTTTTCATACCGAATAAACCATTAAGTGTTTTTTGGTTCATTGTAATTGAAGTGTTCTCATGTGAAGTGTTCATCATGTATTTTTTTCAATTTCATAAATTTACTCCTCTTAGATGCAGTTTATAATTTGACTGATATTAGGTATTTATCAGTTTATAATTTGGAATGAATCCCAAAAGAAAAAATGAATAATATCCAAAAGTTTGCCGTTCAGCCTTAGCCTACATGACATGTATTCTATAAAGGAGCCAAAAAAAACTTTAAAATGTATTTTTTTTAAGTTGTTATTAAAAACCAGTTTTTAATACAAGAAGGCTTTTTAGGAATCCAAAAGAGCAAAAAAAAAAAAACAATCAATATCAAAGTCGCCTATTTCAACTGTTTTAAAGGTGACAAAATAGATATAGGCAAAGAGCATTGTGACAGAATTAAGCTTCTAAGTTCTAAGTTATATTCAAAATTTTTACCCAGATAACTGACGAATTTTGGGATACGGTATTTGAAGTTTTGTATGCAGTAACGCTCAATAAAAAAACCTACTAATTTTGATAATTATTTATGTTAAGAATACATAGCTAATAGATACTTCAACTACTCGTATTATGCAAGGGTTCTGAAACGCCACAGCCATTTCGTTTCTACCAGATTTCTACTTCTCTTGATGAATAACGAAGACCAGTTTCCAGCCAGCGACTTGTGAATTTTTGAACTCATGAATAGGCTCGAATCTGTTGTAAATTTAAGCTGTGATTTGAGAAAGACTTATGAAAACATTAATGTTTGCGGTGAACATTGATCATGCCGGCGGCGCGCTGCCGACATCAGACCGGCGGCGCGGCGTTGCGCGCTGTTTTGGCCCCGCCGCCGCCGCCGGTCTTCCTTCATCGGCGCCAGGGTCTAATACAGATGCCAAAGACTTCGTAGAAATAAGCCTTGCACAAAATGTGATCGAGGCTTTGAGCTGGAAGATACGCGAAGAAGATAAGGCAGCCAGAGGAGTTGATGTGATACGGAGCAGGCTAAACAAACGAAACTAGTCATTAATTTCATCATATTTTGCCAAAAGGAACAAGTAGAGTGGACTATTTTGTACTGGTGTATTTTGTACTGTTGTATTGAAAAACTGGTGAAAAAAAACAAAAAAACAAGAAGAATATGTGCACCAATGATGAAAAACACCAACTGCCGCTTTTTGTGTCCATGGACAGTTTCTGAGGTGCGCATATCGTAAATTTAGGCTCATGATCGGTTCATAAAAAGCTCAATCAAAAGTTCATAAAGTTCATATTTTTGTGGTCAAAAGTTCATAAAGTTCATATTTATCACGAAAAATCTAGCGGGAGGCCTGAAATTAGGTCTTTAAGGATGACGACCCATCCCCTCCCCACAACTCTCGGGACAAGGATTGTAAGTTATGCCCTGGGAGCATGTAAGGTTTTTATAGAAAACGATGTTGTAAAAATATCAAAAAGGGCTCATTCAATTGAAAATTGAAAGGGCTAGTGCCCTTTTAATAGTCGAAAGTGATTGAAGGGCAAATAACCCCCCTCCCACGCCCACCATTTCCCTGAACACATCCAATCAAAATTTTGAGATATTCATTTTGTTCAACGTAGTCAAAAGTTCTGGAGATTAGGTCTTTTAGGATGATAACCCCCTCAGAGCCCTAAGTGCAAGGGTTGTAAGTTATGCCCTGGTGACATATAAGGTTTATATAGAGAGTTGTTTGTAAAAAATTTAAAAAAGGGCTCATTTGTTTGGAAATTGAAATTGCCCTTTTTAATAGTCGAAAGTGAGTGGAGAGTTATGGACCCCCCTCTCACGCCCACCATTTCCCTAAACATATTCAATCAAATTTTAGAGATAATCATTTTGTTCAACGTAGTTGAAAGTTCTGGAAATTATCTATTTAATGATGTCAAACCCCCCAGAGTCTCCAGGGCAAAGGTTTTAAGTTATGCCCTGGGGGCATATAAGGTTTTTATAGATAGAGTTGTCGTAAAAACTTCAAAAGGGGCTCATTTAATTGGGAATTGAGAGGGCTAGTGCCCTTTTGAATAGTCGAAAGTGATTGGAGGGTAACTAACCACCCTCTCACGTCTACCATATCCCCAAACACATTCAATGAAAATTTTCAGATAGCCATTGTTCAACATAGTAGAAAGTTCTGGAAATTAGGTCTTTGAGGATGACAACTTCCCAGTCCTCAGGGCAAGGGTTGTAAGTTATGCCCTTGGGGTATATAAGGTTTTATTGAAAGCGTTGTCCTAGAAACTTCAAAAGGGCTCATTTGATTTGAAATTTAAAGGGCTATTGCCTTTTTAAATAGTTGAAAGTGATGGGAGAGCGTGTAAAGCCCCTCTCACGCCCACCAATTTCCCAAAAACATCCAATCAAAATTTTGAGATAGCCATTCTATTTAACGTAGTTGAAAGTTCTGGAAATTGTGTCTTAGAGGATAACAACACCCCCACATTCCTTAGGGTAAGGGTTGGAATTTATGCCTTGGGGGCATATAAGGTGTTTATAGAAAGCGTTATCGTAGAAACTCAAAAAGGGCTCCTTCGATTGGAAATCAAAAGCCTAGTGCCCTTTTTAATAGTCGAAAGTGATCGGAAGGCTTGAAATTTTATAGTAAAGATCGATGTGGGTATAATGTATGATTTTTTGTTGGTGATGTCGTTGTTTAGACCAGGGCACTTCGTATCGAAGGAGTTGTCCTAGGAATTCGAAAAGGGTTCATTCGATTTAAAATAGATAGGGCTGATGCCCTTTTGATAGTTGAAAGTGATTGGAGTGCAACTAATCCCCCTCCCACGCCCACCCTCCCATTTGCCTTTATGTTTAAAAACTAAATTTTGCCTTAAGATTAAATCAAAATGCACTGTGTTAATGCTAATTCCCAATAAGGCATCTCAGCATTATCCCATATACGACTGAGGGTATTATGTTCGAACTTTCGGGGCTACTTCTGCTCTTAAAATTTAACCAAGTCAAAATAGCGTAAGTTTATCCAAGCTATCAAATAAAGTAAGCAGATTTTTTTTGAAAATGGTATCAAGTTTTCCATTTTAGGTCATCTAGAGTAGGTATGAAACGAAATTAAACACTACTATTTGTGATCAGTTTTTAAAAGGGTGTATTTTGTTAAAAATTGCTGAAAATTTTTCTCCGGCATACAAATAGCAGGCCAAACTATAAAGTCTTAAAAAACGAAAAGCTTTAAAGTATTATTTTCTTTTTCCTTGAAAAGACTATGCCAATATAAAACGAACAGAAATTAATTAAAAAAACTTTCCACAAAATAAGTTTTTCAAAGAAAAGTAAAGAACTCCATTAAATAAAACATGAGTAAAAATAAAATCAAATAGTCTACGAAGCGTGAAACTACCGCAAATCAGCATCGATAAATAAATGATACCCAAAACGAACAGAAATTACAATAAATAACCCAGTCAAGTTCAAAACGAGAAGAAATTAACTTAAGTTGGACTCAAAAACCCTATGCCTTCCCAAGGCCAGAACATAGTTTGCACTTAACAAAAAAAATATAAATGTTTTTTCTTTTATAACTTTAATAAATCAAATAATATTAACATTTTGATGATTACTAAATATTAGTATATGTATATTAAACTGACAATGCACATTCATTGGTATCTTTTTCAGTAAATTGCAAATTATGTTCTGGCCTTGGGGGAGGCATAGGGATTTTGAATAAGTTGGAAAACTTATCTTGTGGAAAAAGATTTTTTTAATTAATGTCTTAAAATGACAAGCTTGCCTCTAGTCCATATTTGCTGTCAATTGAGGATCTTGTAAAAAGGAAGATTTTTCCTCGGGGGGGGGGGGGGGGGGGGGGGGGGGGTATAAAAAAAAAATTTGTTGAAAAAATGATTCATATAATTTGGTATAATCTTTGTTATTTCATTAGAATTGGAAGAGAAAATATTTATCAGCCATAGTATTTCAATGTTTCTGTCAAACAAGAAGTGGATATCTATTTTCTCTTGTGTATATGCACATGTTTTTCAAAATCATTTTATCATTATGGAATCTGAAACAAAATGAATGAAAAATGCAAAAATAGAATTAATTGAACAATTTTGTTGTTTGACACTACTGGAAAATGGGACTAGCATTCAAAGGAAAAAGCAACATTGCCACCAATCGTTTATTATTTTTTTTTAATATGATTAGCTAACTCATTAGCCTATCAACCACATAACCTGTTTAAGAATTTTTAAGGACTCTTTTTCAACTCTAAATCTAGACATTTCGTGTTGGCAATTTGCCAAAGATAGTTTGATTTCTGTCCTTGTAAGGATCATTATTCATTCTTGTGGCCATTGTGTTGAAAAGGGGGAAGAAGTTTGGCTTGTTTTGTAAGCTTTTCTGTTGAATGTGTTTAGGTGTCCCTTTATTTATAATTTCTTTCAGAAGTTGAAGAGGCCTTACCAACTGACCATGAGGAGTTAATTGACTTTCCAAACCACCTTTTGTCTCCTAAAGGGGAAGATGCTCCTGTAGGTACTTTTTGCTGCTTTTCAGGACCATGTAAACTTGAACCTGACCCTCAGGAATTGGGCTCCACATGTTTTGACAATGAAGGTACATGTCAAGCATTTAATTTTTGTATAATCATATATATTGGGTAATATTTTATTGAGAAAAGCTGGAACAAATTAGACTTTTCTAGGTTTTCATCATCTTAAGATTTGAAACTGCTGAAGCCAAAACGAAATGAAAAAAAAAAACAAAAAAAAAAACTTGAAACTAGCCTACTCAATGGATTATGTACAACAATTCCTGCAAATTCTGGAATTTCATTATTTCCAAAAAGAAATTTTTTTTTAAATATATAAAAATTTACTAATTTTGTTTGAAGAACATTTCTAAAATAAAATATTGAAAATTAGTGTCGTCTTGTACTGTAGTAGTAAGTAGTAAGTATTTTAGTGTAAATATTTTGTACTTGTAGATGATGGTATTTCTTTTTTTCACTCCTCTTGTTTTGTCTCCATTGTTGTATATCCAGCTGAAAATATATTATTATTATTCTATAAAGCTTTTGAATAGCAGTACTAGACGTTTATAGTAAGATTTAGTTTGTCTTTAGAATTTTTGAGAAACTCATCAAAGCAATTTAAGTGTCAAACACAAAACAATTCACTCAGTGTCTAATATTCCAATAAAATAGACCTCTGTGTTTTAAAAGCAAAGACAGAATTGTTACGGAAATCAGTACTGTATTTATGGTGTTTGCAAATCTTAAAAGGAATTATGCTACCATATTTAGAAATTTCTAGCTCTTCCAAAACCCAATTTAAACAATAGTCAAGTAAACAAAAGTTTAAATGGTGAAATGTTTAGTTACAAAAGAATGTCCAGCATTTATAGGAGTAAGTCAGAAAGGAAGCGAATTTTTTTTTGTGGAAGAAGCAAAAACTATTTTTTCCGTTATATCCAAAACAGAATTATTAGTAAAAAGGAAAAACAGTGCAAAAATTAAAACGTATTTTAATAAAAAAGAACTTAAATAAAAAAAACATGCACATCAGCTTTGAGATTTTTCTTATATTGGTATTTTCAGTAGAAAAGAATGCTAATTGCTAATTAGCATTTATGAGCATTTCTAATAAATGCTAATTTGTGCAATGGGGCTCCTATTTGTCAAATTATCACGCTTGAATTTGTTAATTTTTTATATATTTGTCACATTTTTCACATTTGTTTTCTGTTTTTTTTTTAAGTCTTGGTTACTAAATATGGAGAGTATTTTATCATAATTTGCTTGTTTTCTATCTCTTCATTGTTGTTGTAGAAGCTGAATATGCTTCACCAAGTGATGTCAAAACGATCAGAGAAACTTCTATTCCCACTCTATCACCTGAGCAGCAACAGCTACCTTTGAGTGTTGCATCCAGAATATCCAATTTAACATCTATGTTTGACTTCCAGGATTTGGATGGTAATGATGAAAGTATATTTGAAAATAATAGCGTTGTAATATTAGTTTGAAAAGGAAATTCCCCACTTCACGTATCCCCCATCCATACTAAAGTACTCATCTTCCATTATCCCACACACTCCACTGAAATATTGATGTACTACATGCCATGTTGATCCATCCAATTCCAAATTTAAAGAGAAAAGAATATACCAGTAGAAGCCAAGGTAACTGATAGCGAATATACATCCAAAATTGCGGTCTCACATGCTGTGAGTCACAAGCTCACATCATTAATTCATTTTCATCCCAGGGCATTATGGACGTTATACAATCATCTCGCAGGGTTTTTTTTGTTCACCTCTGTTGTAAGTTCCATGTTCACAGAAAATCCATAAAGTTAAACAGCGTTATTCCAGTCATCAAACATAACAAACTGTAAGTAAGGAGCGACCCGGCTCAATAGTAACCAAAACTAAAAAACGGAATTTTGATACCAATGGATACATCAAAAGAATTAGATTTTTATGATTCCAAAATGTATAAATGATTTCAAATATATAAATTTCATCATGTTTAGTCTTACCCATCAAAAGTTACGCGCCTGAGAAAATTTGCCTTATTTTCGAAAAAAGGGGGAAACAACCCCTAAAAGTCATAGAACTTTAATGAAAATCACGCCATCAGATTCAGCGTATCAGAGAACGTTGTTATAGAAATTTCAAGCTCCTATCTGCAAAAATGGAATTTTTTTGTATTGTTTGCCAGAAGAAAGATCACAGATGCGTGTTTATTTGTTTTTTTTTTGTTTTTTTTTATTATTATTTCCACAGGGGTGATCGTATCGACTTAGCAGTCCTAGAATATTGTGAGAGGGCTCATTCGAACGGAAATTTAAACTTCTAGTGCCCTTTTTAAGTGACCAAAAAATTGGAGGGCAACTTCGCCCCCTCCCACGCTCACTTTTTTCTCGAAGTCACCCAGTCAAAATTTTGTGATAGCCATTTTGTTCAGCATAGTTGAAAATCTATTTAATATGTCTTTGAGACTTAATCCCACACAGTTCCCGGGGGAAGGGCTGTAAGTTATAAACTTTGCCCGTTGTTTGCATATAGTATTCGTTATTGGGAAGTATACAGGCGTTTCCAGGAGGAACTTTTTCTGGTGGGTGGGTGGTCGGAGTAGGGGTCACGGGAGAGAATTTTTCCATGGAAAATGTTTCCTTGGGGGAAGGGACATTTCTATGAAGGGGGCGGTGGATTTTCCACCATTATTTAAAAAAACAATCAGAAATTAAATAAAAAAAGTTTTTTTTCAACTGAAAGTAAGGAGCAATATCAAAATTGAAAACGAACAGAAATGATTACGTATATGGGGGGGTTCGCCTCCTAGTCAATACCTCGCTCTTTACGCTAAAGTTTTTTTTAGTACTTTCAAAAGAGATATCTATTCTAATTAACCGGCCTTTGTGATTCAGGGGTTTGTGGTTCGAACTTAAACGTAAAGAACGAGCTATTGACTAGGGGGCGAACTCCCTAATATACTCAATAAAAACATAAGAATACAGAAATTCGTATTTTAATTCTTAATTTACGTCAGAATAAAAATCCATTTCATGTGGATTATGAAGTTTAAATGCCTAGAATAGAAAACAGCACATTAGCAAAAACAGACCACAAATTCAAAACTATCCTTTACTGTGAAAAATGGAAAGAGATCACTCGGGAAAATCTATTGCTACAATATAGTTTAAATAGTCTAAGTGAAAGGCAATATTGCTTTTATTTCGATTATAAAATATCCAATAAATGGCGCAAAGCAAGAATTGTAACTGAATAAACGAAAAGTTTTTGTTTTTTTTAAGTATATAAAAGCCATTCATCTAGCCAATACATACCAAAACTATATTTTGTTCCTGTTTGAAACTTAGTGCATCCGTTTAAAGTCCTTTCTGAGCAGTATAGCAAGAAGAATAGAATCATCGCTGCAGCCTGGTATAGAGCAAATCAGAGAGAACCATGGTGCATTGCAGCCTAAAGTGTGAAAACGCCTTTTGAAAAATAACAGTCTAGGGAGAAGGATTTTTGTGTGAATTTCAGAAGGCACTTGAAAATGGTTAAAATTAGAACAAATCCTGATTTTGATAGCTTGGTTTGTTTTGATTCCTGCGCTCACCAATTCATCACCCTTTCTCCAAAAATAAGTTTTTGCAAGCCTGTGTTATACCCCACTCTGGTATCTGAATAGACCCATGCTATTAAAACAGGAAAACAATTACAAAGAGACAAGTGATAAATGATCTTTTCAAAATAGAATAAGAACGTCATTACCTCATACCTGCTTTTATGATGTAAATGTGTGATTTTAGTGCAATGTTACCTTCGCCACTGTGAATATGGTGTTCTGAATAGTTCTAGAACACCTCAGTAAATTTCTTCAAGAGCACCCTAGAAATCCCAGAATAGCAACGATTAAATGGTAAACTCAAAAGATGTTTGTGAAACTATAGAGCTCTACAGCCTTTTTATTAATAAGCCAAAGGTAGAAGCGCTGATAATTTGCTATTATGCCTTTCCAGTCCCCCAAAGGCTAGTTTCAGTATGTATAAATAGGTTAGCTCTAGTTATTTCTATTTTCAAAAATTAATTAGATATCATTTGGATATGGAAATTTGTGAATAAATTGCTAAATCATGAAATTGGTTTTCTATTAATCAAATTACCTTTTATTAAGTATCACACCATCCTCAAGGCTCCATCAAATAATAACGCTTAAATTTTTCATGTCTGATGTTTAGTGTTATTTTTCACACTTGTAGTCTGTTTTTTTTTATTTTGCGAGGGTTCATTATTTTTTGTTAATTATTGATAATATTTAATCCTACTTTTATGATTTTTTTCTCTTTGTTTATTTTGTATTTTTTATTGTTGAAGCTGGAGATACTTCATCAATTGGAGCTGAAACAATCAAAGACACTTCTATTTCTATCCTATCATCTGAGCATCAACAGCTACCTGTGGATGCTTCATCCAGAATAATCAATTTAACATCAGAATCGGACTCTCAAAATCTGGACAACAATGATGAAGGTATATTTGAAACTAATAGTGTTGTGAACTTAGTTTGAAAAGGAAATATTTTGTCAAACATAAAAGTTTTTGTAAATTTTACAAGCTTAACATCAACAATATATCGAGCTATATAAACAACATAACATAATTTAAAGTCAATCATTTTGCTACCCCCCAAAATTGGAGAGTGTAAATAAAAAGGAACAAACTGACCATATAAATACATAACAACAAACAAATATAAATACATAGTCCAGGAAGTGTGTGAAAAAAAAGGGCCTAGCCCGGAACAAATCGCAATAGAAATTATTCTTTGACTACCCGACTCGGAAAAATGTGCTGATTCCGAATATGCAAAGTTTGCTCATCTAGCTGTTTCACAAATACGTTTT